>JAEKIV010000533.1:32529-48731 GCA_016801325.1 Hypholoma fasciculare
CTGAGCTATCATGATTTTTTTTTTCCGCCAGCCCATTTGGCCACTGCCAAAATAGGCGGTGACTAGGCCGGGAGCACCATAGGCGCCAGCGGTTCGAGTCGCGAACTGGTGATCGATGATCCTTATCTTCCCAACATCCAACTCTCACGGCGCGCTGCGGCAGCCGTTACACGCCAGGCGGCGACAACGACTGTCAGACTTGGTAATCGCTAGACACTGGTAGACTTGCAACTCGGAAGCCCCACTTGCTCTAATAAACTCCAAAAAATGACCAACATTAGCAGAGCAGCATACCCAGAGATCGAGTGTTGGCCAGCCATTCATCCACAGACAAAGGATCCACAAATGCCGCCGGCACCCGTAAAAGACAAGCGCGTCGAGGTAGTGGACATCATTGGCGATAACTTGAAGTTACAATCACAAGTGTTCGACAGTGAAAGCTCGTTCTTGAATGACTTTATTCTAGGCTCCAGTCCTTACGAAGAACAGAAGAATGTGCGAGACGCGCCCCTGCGAATTTTGTGCGTCTTGCCGCTGGGTTTAGAGAAGAGAGAGAGGCTAATTATATGTGCTTTGGTTAGCTTCATTGACTCCATTGAAGATGATTATCGAAGAGGGTCATTCGAAGGTACTCAGAATTTGTACTCATGGTTTACAACGACCTATGGTGTCTCTCCGCTATTCTTGAGGCTGTTTTATCCTTCAGACGAGTCTTATCGGAACGATGGAGGGTCGTCGTTCCCCAAAAAAGATCCTAAGGGGAATTTGATCTCTCTTGGTATTTATCTCATCCTTGTATTGTTGCATTTAATCCAAATCTCTGTCTCTTTGTTCGCTCTAGACGGTTTTTACCAAATCGCATCTGGTATCACGCTCAAACCTTCATATCTTTGGTACAGACATTTAGCGACTGAACGCCAAGGTATCGCGTCCATTTACATCATTTATCAATGTCCACCTTTTGCCAAAAACCAAATTGTGGAAATCCTCGAAAAAACCCCGACCAGTCTTTTACGGCCGCTTTCCGTCGATGCTCTGATACTCGCGGGGCAGTTGCATCACTGGAGTACCTCAGTACACCACGATCACTCCATCCTGCGACCTATTGTCAGTGCATCTTTCACGAATACAGGTAGCCTCATGCACATCGTACTCAGTGCGTTTAGGTGTCCAGAATACGAGCCCGCAAGCAGTTCACGGCAGAGACCGTCTATAACCTTCACTACCTGTCCGAGCACTTCCACGCCGTGCGGGCCGTTTTCGAAGACCTGAAGGAGCGCACGGAGCACTTGCTCGATGTGTATCGCCAATATCCAATCCTGAGGCAATCCAGGCTCGCGCCCGATTTCGGCGACGTCGAGCACGCGCTGGTGTATCTGCTTGCACAGACGCGGACGCAGATGCGCTGGGTCGGCACGTACATCGAACACACACAGATCGTCGTAGATCTCCTGTTCAACCTCGACACGGCGGCTATCGCGGAGGCGACACAGCAGGACAGTTCGTCCATGATCACGTATGTCTGCCCGTGTGAGCTATGTCGATATGCATGCCAATTGATCGCTGTGCGCTGTAGGATGGCCGCTGTCACCATGTTCTTCCTGCCAGGTACCTTCGTCTCTGTAAGTCCCGCTCGCGCTCAGGGAATGCATACCGTAGCTAATCATATCACGCCATGTTTCCAGGCGCTCTTCAGCATGGTGTTCTTCAACACGGACAGCTCCAACACAGGCCTCCTCGTCAACAGCCAACTGTGGCTGTTCTTCGTGATAACCATTCCGCTGACCGCCACGGTTTTCATCACTTGGCAGCTCTGGCGTCGCTGGCGCGTCGAATCTCAGCGCAAACCGCCGCGGTCTGACGAAATCGCGCCGAGCCGACAGGCAGAAGTTGAAGGACTAAGCTTGGAGGCATTCCCGTATGGATTCGAGGAAGGAGGGGCTTTCAGGGCGTCGCCGTCGCCAGCTTCGAGCTTACGCATGGGGATTGCGCGGCGTTCGTCTCGTCGCCCTACCATATCGCGGTAGGCAGGTATGCTCAATGATAACATTTATACCTGAAGCCAGTTTTGGAGCACTATGTATTCGAAATTCCGTGCTTAATTCCCATCAACGTTGTTGCTCAAGGGTAAAGCCTTTAATATTAATGCTCTCAGTATTGCATGAGACGAGGACACGTCACACGATTGCCAGTGGACATACGCTATGTACTCGATCGCCGGAGCAACAAAAGCAAAACAAAAGAGCGAATACCTTGCTTACAGACTACGGGCAGGGATCACAGTTATGAGAACAAGTCATATTTTAAATTATTGAAGCAAATTTAGATAGGATATACATGGTGTATAGAGATTGCAAGAAAAATAACATGAAAATAGTCATGAGTCGTAATGAATGCGGATAAACGCACAGTCACGTAGATTACAGATGATATAGGTACTCGTATAGGCGTCAAAATGCCTGTCTCGTAAAAGCATTAACGATGCTGGTCGTACATCGAGGAATTTGAGGGTGTTACTGCTCCGAACAATCCAACGTGTCCACCACCGGCATGCTCCGGAACCATCATCGTAGGCTCAACTAATGGCGGTGTAAGCTGATTGCGTTCCGCTGGAAAAGATAGATTAGATCACACTTTGGACGTGGTTTTTTGGTACTCACGTTGCCAAGTTGCCCATGATCCTGGCCCTCGACGAAGTGGTTCATAGCCGCCAGGTGAAGGGGCATGCATTGCGACAGGAATGGCAGACGTCGAGGCCACTGGACGAGAAGCTTCAGCTTTCTTCTTTTTCTTTGGGCGAACGTGAACAGTGCGCCAGGCGGGCTTGGCAAAGGGCGGAACATCTGGCATAGGCGGCATTTCGGGCATTGGCATTTCGCCGGGAGGGGGACCGGGAGGGCCGGGAGGTTTCCTAGACGGTAGGTGTTGAGTACACTTGATCATAAGTCATAATGAAATCGGTGTACCAGTCAGGTTCGTATTCTCCTCCGGGACCATATTTGGCTTTCATACATAATAAGTCACCAATTTCACTGCGTAAAACAGTTAACAAATATCCAAAATAACGACGATCATCGAACGTACTGTTGAAGAGCTCGTCTCTCTTCGCGGATTTTCCCGACTTCTCCAAGTAGCATCCGTACTTCAGTTGCCAAAGCTCTGCTGAATTCGTCGAGATACTGGAGTACGATAAGCTTCGAGTACGGTAAGTAAGATAAAAGAGCTTACTCCTTGAACGTTAAACGGAACTTGTTCGTTTGCAGTAGATCGAACCACTTCAATCGTCTCCAGGTGGTGCTTTTCACAATCAGCTCTCCAACCTTAGAATCCAGGGCACATCAGAATGGAAGGATATGGTATTGTAGATATCAATCAACTTACTTTCGGATAGAGAGTGCAATAACTCGCGCTGCTCGTGGTTCTGTTTTTGTAGATCTTCGATGATCCTCTCGAGAGCTACGTAAAACAATCAGTTAACTATTAGGTAGTAACAACACAAAATTTTACCGTCTTTTGATTCACGCCTGTCTTGCTCCGACTTTTCCCTATCTGCTTGCATATCGTCGTGGATTTTGCGAATGATATCGTGTAACTCAATCGATTGTAGCTCTTTGTCGGCTCGTCGTGCCTGCTTTTCTTCGTGACGAGAATCCACTAAGTTCTTCTTCGTTTCCAGCATATCCCGTTGGTCATGGAGCAAGTTTGTCAAGTCTTCCAGCTGCTTTCGGACGAAGTCATCCCGTTCTGCAAGCTCGCGTTGTTCCCTTTCCCTGAGTTCTGCGTCCTCCGCCGCTCGCTGTTGTTTTTCGCCCTCAAACTCATCACGCAATTGAGCAAGTTGTTCCTCGAGCGCATGAATGCGGGCATCCTTCTCAGCAACAATTAAGTCCCTTTCGCGCTTTAACTCATCCAACATGGCTGCGCGCTCCTCTGCAAGCTCTTGGCGCTCTCGCTGAGCCTCTTCTCTCTCTTCTCTCACAGTCTCCAAGACATCGCTAGCATGTTGGCTGGCGGCGGCGGCGGCTACAGTTCGGATTGTGTGGATCGATGACTTATCGCTGATGTCCGCTTCAAGCCGGTCGCCGGAGGCCGGGGCATCGGCGGCGGCTGGCGGTGGAGGAAGTGCTGCCAAACGAGTCTCGAGGTCGTTCCAAATGCCGGCTGCGCGTTCACGAGCTTCTTGTGTTCTCGCTTCCTCGTTTTGGAGGAAAATCTCATCTCGGTGCTCTTCGTGGCTGCGGAACTCGAGCTCTCTCTGGTCCTCTGCTTCCTGCGCTGCGGCGGCAGTGAGGTACAGTCGATTAGCTGCTGCATTCAGCTCCTCCAGCTGGCCACGACTTTCCTCGGCAACCTGGAAGTTGAAAGGAGTTGCAGTTGCTTCTCGCGGAGGCGGTTCTACGGCTGGGCGGCGTTCAGACGCTTCAGTCGGTGGTCGTGTCCGCCTAGTTGACGCAGTGGTGGGCTGCCTATACACAGCGGGGGACTCAGCAGCTTCGGAGCGATGTGCTTCGGAGCGAGGTGCCATACTATCACCAGCTCGATCATCATGGGGTGGCATGCTGCCACTCTCTCGTTCTTCACCCTGTAAAGAACCTGAAGGGTGTATCATGGGGCGAGACGCTTCACTGCGCTGACGAGAGATAGAAGGCCCGGAAGCTGGCTCAAATTCTGTGGGCGGTCTTCCTGTTAAAGGCTGGTCGCCATGCACAATGCCTTCAGCAATAGAGGGCTCCGGAGCATCCCCAACTGTGCGATGAGGATGTCGAGTATCTTCTGCATACTCGGAGTGGGCTGCATCTGAATAGCTTCCTGCATGATGATACTGGGTCAGTAGACTATTCAGTCAAGATTGTAAGTAGTTTACCTGATGGTCTTCGTGGCGTTGCAGTACGGCTTCTGCTAGGCCTACCTGTGTCATCAATGGTTATGACAGTAGGCGGCCTACGTCCACGTCCATGGCGCTCAGGAACCGTGACAACAATACTGCGAGAGGAACGTGGAGAAGGAGGGCCATCGTCGTAAGTCAATGGATGACCTGAAGGACGAATTGGCCGAGGACTTCCTGAACGACGTCGTCCTTGCGTTGCCGTTCGATCAGACGACGCCATGCTTCGTGCAGGAGACCCACGGCGATCGCGTTCAGTTATTGGAGACCGGTCGCGATACTGAGGTCTTACATGACGCTGCAGCGGGTCATCATGCACATATCCAGGAGCACTTCTGGAAGTTCCAGTACGTGTTCTTCCAATAGGTCTGGGCGCAGGAGATAAAGAACGAGACCGTGGAGAAGAATATGACCGACTACGCAGGGAACGCGATCGCCTTGAGCTCAGTGACGGCGAATAACGACCTCGAGAGCGGTCACCTCCTGTATACGAGGACGAGCGGCGCGGCCCTCGATACCTTGAAGCACGACGACGCCCCTCCGAAGGATGCCGAGAATAAGCAGGATGACGTCGACCTGAAGGGCTCGCATCGCGCGAACGATCCGAAACAACTTCAACGCGTGTTACAGGACGTCTGCGCAAATAATCAGGCGATCTGGATCTTGAGCGGTCAGGCGAGCGAGAGCGCCTTATGGAGTGGACGCGACTGGATACGTAACGTCGTCCGGGGGAGAATGAACGTCTTGGAGATCTTGGAGAAATCGAACGCCTAGGAGAAATTGAACGTCTCGACGTGTGAGTACGCCCTGGTGGATAATGGCGGCGAGGTGAAGGAGAACGAGAGTCATAGCGGCGAGGATATGTCGGCTGTGTCATCATCGTGGGGGGAAGCATAGTCTGGCCAGGGATAACAGTTGCGACAGGAGCTGTTGGTACATAACCTACTGTGGGGACATAAGTACGAGGCGATCGAGAACGACGAGAGCGGGGGGAACGTGAACGAGGACTCTCGCGATGCCGACGACGGTCAGGAGACCTTTCATCGCGGTGGCGTGGAGATCGAGAACGAGAGCGTGAGCGTTGATGTGTGCGAGGCGATCTCGATCTCGAGCGACGGCTTCGTTCTGTCTGAGCTGGTGGAAGAATGATTGGTTGAGCCTGAGTCCTTCGTGGCGAGCGGGAACGAGAACGGGAATAAGAACGAGATGTTCTTTGATAGACCACAGGTGGGGCTCCAAAGCCAGGCATGCCTGGTACCGGTACCCCGTATCCCGGCATACCTGGCTGGAGAATCACCTGCGGCTGGCTTGGAGCTTGTGAAATTGGAAATTGAGTTGGCACTCCTGGCTGAATAATAACTGGAGCAGACTGTTCCCGGCGAGGACTGCGACTGCGACGAGAACGATGGCTATGGCGGCTGGATGACCTACTAGGCATCATCTGAACCATTGGGGGTCCACCGAGTTGTGGTGGCAAAACAGTCATAGTAGGTGGGGGCATCTGAAGCTGAGGTTGAGGAGTATGATGTCTAGGAGACCTGGACCGACTTCGAGAACGCCGCGTGTCAGTGATTATTACTGGTGCTGCAGCAGGCGCGGGCTGGGCAGGAGGGGTTCGGTGACGATGACGGCTACGGCCACTACTTCTAGATCTACTCGAGGATCTGGACGGCGGTTGCTGGTAAACCACCTGAGGTTGCTGAGGATAGAAGCTAGGCTGCATGCTTGGTACCAATGGAACACCAGTCATTGGAACGCCAGTCATTGGTACACCGGACATAGGCATACCAGTCATTGGCATACCAGGCATGGAGCCAGGCGGCATCATCACACCCTCGGGCCCATATCCAGGACTCGGAGGAATCATGATAGGTTGCTGCTGAGGTTGACCAGGCTGTTGGACAATGATGGTAGTGGGAGATTGTTGAGGCGGTGGAGGCTGAGCTTGCGGCTGTAGACCAAATGGTTGCGGTGGTAAATGATCAGAGTATGTCCTCGGTGACATTGAGCCAGCAGAAGGAGCAACGACGTGAATGGGCGGTTGTCCATAGGCTGAGCCTGGCCGACTATAAGCTGAGGCTGGTCGACTTGGCAGCCCATGTGCCAATGCTGGACGAGGGCTGTATTGGTCTGGCAGCACAATTGGCATCCCACCTTCAGAAGGATTAGTGACAGCTAATTGAGGAACATGACCGGGATGGAGAATTGGAGAATGTCGTCCACGACTGCTCGACCTACTGTCATACCTCGGCCTGCGATCACTTCTATCCGTCCGCCGACTTGGACTGCGGCTGGGTCGATAGCCTTCCTGTCTTCGTCTACCTGTGGTTCGACTACTCGGGCGGCTCGGTGTTCTGCTGTGAGGGGTCCTTCGACTCGGCGTTCGCGATCCTTCCGAAGAGTAAGTCCTGGAACTGGACGAACTAGGTGAGACACGGTGGACATCAGGACCAAAGTCTCCTGGGTGTCTTGGTGGTATCATTGTAGGGCGACTAGTACGACGACTAGTGCGAGGTGATCCCGTAGAAGCGCGCGAGCGCGTATAGCCGCTCGGGGGTAAGAATGGCACCTGGGGTTCCCCTGCGCGTATTGGCGATGGCGGAGGCATTGGCCCAGGGGTGCGGCTGTAACCTTCTGTGGGTATAAAAGGAGCTCCTCCACTTTGCATCATTGTGGATTGCGGAGGCATGCCTGGAATCACAGGAGCAAACGGAGGATGCGGAGTCCGATGAGACGTTGGGATGCCAGGAATCACCGGATCGACAAAGGGTTGAAATCCTCCTGGTGCCTGCCAACCATGTTGAGGCCCTTGGAGAATTGGTATCTGAGGGACTGGCATTTGAGGACCTTGGCCAGGTATGAATATTGTAGTATCCTCCTCGTCATCAGTGCCAGACGAAACAGAACGTGGACGGTGATCTTGTGTTAGAACAAAGATATGAGCGCAATGTTTTCTAAGTGCAAGAAAATGACCTACCTCGCATCTGCAGGCCACGAAGATCGTGACCAAGCTGCTCTACACGAGCAACAACGCCGCGTATTTCAGACTGTCTGTCATGTACATCCCTTTCCAGCCATTCATTGAGGCCTCTCATATATCTCATTAATTCACGCTGTTGCTCGACAGTGGCTAATTGGGCGAGGCGATTTTCCTGAGATAACGTGTTAAATCAGGGGATTAAGATCAAGGAAGAATCTCACTCGAAGAATCTCCATAAGTGAATCAAATAGAGGAGGTAATTGCACAACCGTCTGTTAAAAAGATGAGCGCAGTCAATTTGCGAAGTAGATTATAACGCACAGGGCCAGGCGGCATAGGAACATATGTCGGTCCCGGTTGCCCCGGGGGACCAGGGCCACCGGGGCCAGGAGTTGATCCACCAGGCGCAGGAGCTGGCTGTACAGGAGGCTGACAGAAAGAGTGAGAAAGAGGCTTATCTCAGAATCACATTTACATACCCTCGGTGGGCGCCTTTCACGGGATGGTCTATACCAACTCGTTCCTTCCCTGCGCTCGACATCACCCCCAAGGCTTGGAGGGGCGCTTGGTATCCTTCCGGGGTCACGATATAGCCCACCCGGCGGCTGGCAGCGTGTCAGTTGCATCACTCTGAAGATTGATATATTTCGGGACTCACAAGAATCGGCCGAGGCGTTGGTCCTGGAGGGCCGTGGTATCTATCGACTCTCTCCTGACGAAGCTCTGGAACGCGAGGAGGCTCGTCTCGGACAGTAATTGGTGGTTGAACTTGAGGAGGTACCCAAGGAGGCACTTCTCTCACAGGTACATATGAACCTACAGAATCGCGCTGGCCCCCTTCTGTCCTCGACGGCCCTCGGTATGGTTGCGGTCGCAGCCGTTGTGGAGGAAGTGGAGGAGGAGCAATGTATTCATGTATGATTGGCACTGTTATCGGACGTGGTGGTAGCGTGTCCATTGAGACCGGGCTAGGGCTCCGTATTCGTTCACCGTAGTCGGCAGGTTGATACGTAAATGGCACAATGCGAGGCGCATCGAGTGGCGTCATAGAAGGTATGTTACCACGAGACAAGATGTCCTCTAGCTGTCGCGCCATTGAAGGCCCTGAGTGGGCAGGCACCGGAGTCGGCATATGAGGAACATCAGGAGAAGCCAGGTCGCTCAGAATGCGAGCTAAACGCTCCAGAGAGTCGTCCGACTCGGATATCGATTCAGTGCGTTCAGTACGCGCTGTTGGAGCCGTTGGAGCCATTGGAGGAACTTGAAATACAGGAATTTCGGGCCCGCGCTCATGTCCTTGCTCAACGACAGCTTGGATTAGCTCTTCGATACGACGTAGGCGATCCGCAAGCTCCGGGGTGTGGTCCTCAGGCAGGGGAATCTCCTTTTTCTGTAAATCAGAAATAGCACCTAGCGTGTTTGCCTGGTTTTCCGCAAGCGAGCGTAATTGATCTTGAATAGCTCGCAACGACACATCTAGCACATCAGGTTGCCGGATAGTCCTTCCCGATGATTCACTTGATTCTGACAGCTCGCTTGAAGAAGATATAATGGAAGGAGCAGTGCTGCTATCATCGTCCAAGCTGGATGATGAATCTTCGATAGGCGCTTGCCAGGAACGCGCTGATGCTGTCTGCTCATCCATATCCTCTTCATACAGAAAGTCATCTGAGTGCGCAGAAGAAAGGAACGACACGCCGCTGACATTGCTAGCCGATCGACTGAGCAAGACATCCTGATCAGCGAGGATGATGTCAACAAGTTCAGGCGGGCGCAATGAGGAAAGCACACTGCTGGACCCAACGGGCTGGTCTACAAGCTGGACGCGCTGCGGCGTACGCGGACGGGGCGTTGCAGGTGCAGGTGCTGGTGCTAGAACTGGTTCCGCTTGCACAGTCTGAGTAATGACGATCGGTGAACGCGGCGGCTGCGGGCGGTGCAAGAAGTCTGCCAGATCGCGCAGTTCATCGCGGAGTGCGCGCACATTGTCGGCAATCTCCTGGCTCTCCAGCCCGCGCGCCTGGTCGTATGTTTGTAGCTCGTCAACGAGGCGGTCGATGTCGCGAGAGATATCACGTTCGGTGGCGGCGCTGACCGTCTGCACAGTACGCAGGCTGGACTGTTCGGTGTCGCCGCTGCCGTGAGGCGTGGTAATGCTGACGACAATCGAACCATCTGGTGTAAGATCCTTGCTGAGTTGGTGGCTTGACGGCGTGGGGGGAGAAGGCTAGCAAATAACGATCAGCAAGGCGTAATGTACAAGAACAAAAGAATCATACCGAAGGAGGGAGCGAGGGTAACAATGACGGCTCAGTTGAAAGCTCCGAGAGCGGCTGCGACGGTGACTCTGGCTCCGGTTTCGCTTCTGGAATTACTTCCAGCGAGCGCTCTGATTCTATATCTTCCCATTCGGGCTCCACCTCCTCTGGTTCGCCATAGTCTACAATCGAGCGCGAGTCAAATATCGACGAGCGCAGCGACGATTGCGACATGTACGACGATGTCGAATATGTTGAGAGCGTGCGGCCCAGAGAACTCGACGACTCGGACTCAGACGAGAACATTAGGCTCGTTGGCGTCGCGACATCCGACGCAGACGAGATCGATGCTGGCAACGGCGGTACTGGTGTAAGGGGCTGCAGCGGCGACGCTGGAGCGACCGTTTCCAGGGGCGAAATCGACGCAGGGATTGTGCTCATCGCACCTATGGAGGAGGCCGAGCCACTAGGGCGGAAAATTGATGTCTCAATCGAAGTTTCGAAGCTATCGTGCAGTTCGATAGATTGTACCGACGGTGATGGGTTGAGGATTGATGGATCGTATGACACGTCTGACACAGCCCTCCACGCGCGTGGAGTGGGTGGCACGAGCGAAGACGAGGATTGAGTGAACGAGGATACGTCTTCCGATGTTGAGATTGACGACTCAGTGATGGATGTCGACGGCATCGTGGTCGGTACAACGACCGGCGTCGATGGAGGTAGAGTTGACGCCGTCGAGGGCGACAGCATCCCGACCGACGCCGGCGTGACAACTGATGTTGAGCCAAGCGTCGACATCGGTAGAGACGACAGTAAGCTAAGGCTAACACTCTCTTCTTCCTCTTCGTCCGTAAGCGACGACTCCGTAGGGGGCGGCAGCCGCAGCGTGCTGGGTGTACGCGCATCCTGTCCGTCGACCGATCCAGGAAGTGGAGAGGGCGCGGCTGATAGCGACAGAGAAAGCTCTGGTTCCTGAGGTAGCGCAGGCAGTGGCGCGGACTCAGGCGACGTCAGTGACGCAGGTGCTGAGGGTGCCGCGGCCGGCGGAGTCCCTGGCAGAGAAGGCAACAACGACTCGGGTGCAGAGGGAGGTGCAGCGGGCGGCGCTTCGCCTAGCGGGGATGGTGGCAGCGAAGGCAGAAGCGACGAGCGTTCGGAGGGGGGCAGCGGCGGCAGAACGGCATCGGACGGGCCGGATGAGGGTGGCAGCGACGGCAGCGAAGGCGACGGCGCCAGCAAGATATCGGGGGTTGGCAGCGGCGGCAACGCGCGATCAGTGAAGGGCGTCGGTGTCGAGAGGCTCGGGAGGTCCAACGGCGAGGGCGCAGGCACAGACGCAGGCAGCGGGATGTCTTCCGGGAGCAGGTCGGACCAGACGGAGCTGGGCGGCGAGCGGATGGACGGCACGACGGACGGTACGACGATGACACTCTGCGTCTCGGGCTGCGGTGGCTCGGGCTCTGACTCCCAGAGATGCAACGAAGACATCGTTGGCGTGCTCGCCTCCGACGGAATAGTGCCGATCTCGTCGAACGCGTCCGCAGTGGCGTACACCGACGGTGCCTCCGGCTCAACGACCTCCGGCTCAGACGCCTCCGAGGCGGTGCGGTAGTCAGTCTCCATCTCTGGCTCCGAGGCGGTGCGGTATTCTGTCTCCATGCCAGGCTCCGACGCGGTGCGGTACGACGTCGAGACGGAATCTGCGGTAATGTAATCCTCCGAGCCTGGGATCGACGGGAAGGATTCAAACGACGTGATAGAGGCGCGGTCCGAGACGATGACCTCTGCAGTGGCGAATTCGGTGCTCGCCTGCGACGCGGTGACGAATTTCTCCGAGGCGACCTCAGACAGAGTGTCCGAGCCGAGAGAGAGGGGAGTGGGGGTCTCTGATTCCATCGTCATGCGCGTGTATGTGAAGTCGGTCAGGTCTGACGACGGGCAAATGTCGTACCCCGTCTCGCTCGACGAGAGCGGCGTGTGCCCGCCGACACCGACACCACTGCTCGACGTCGACACGATATTGCTCTCGCTTCGCAGGGAGTAACTGCCGCTTCCTGGTGTGTAGCTCCCACTGCCTGGTGTGTAACTTCCGCTTCCCGGCGTGAAGCTTCCGCTGTTCGTGTAACTCCCGCTTGGCGTATAACTTCCGCTGTTTGTGTAGCTTCCACTGTGCGTGTAACTCTCGCTCCTCGACCTGTCGCTTCCAGTGTAACTACCGGCATGGCTCCCCGTTGGCGTCCGGCTGCGACTATCCAATAGAGAGCCACTGCGGCCCGAGCCCAGCGAGTCCTGTGCGCTGCCCGGCGTATACGTGCCCGTGCCTGTACCCGTGCCCTCGTCCTCCTGAGAGACGCTGTCCCGATCCGACTGAGACGCCGAGGCATCCGTCTGGTAGCCTGAGGTATACGATCGCAAGCTCAGTGCGCCGCGCCGGCGGATCTCCTGCGCGCGCGAGAGCGTCGACGGTGAATCAGCGAACGACACGTCCGACGCGCCGCTCTCACTGCCGCTGCGGTAGGACCCCGCGTCGCTCAGGCGGTAGCTCGCCGTCAGCGTCGCGGACGACGGGGTGTGCGTCTGCGTCTGCGAGGCAGTCACCGTAGGCCCGCCGGTGAAGCTCGTCGCACCGGTTATGCTTGTCGCTCCGGTGAAGCTCGTAGCGCCGGTCACCGTCATCGTACGCGGCCCTCCCATGGACGTGAGCGAAGTACCGGAGAAATACGTCGAGGACACGTTTGAGCGCGCGCCGTCGCTTGCACCCGCGCTGAAGAAGTGCTCGTCCGATACGTCCGATCGTGAGCGCTCGCTGCTCCCGCGCCCCGTCGTCGGCGGTGGCGTCATGAAGATGTTCTTACCCAGCGAGGACCCGCTCGAGATCGTCACTGGCGAGCCGCCGAATAGCGCCCCGGCGCCAGGCCCGCCACGAGCGCGGTTGACCGCGGACTTGAACTCCTCGTCGAGGTCCGCCATCGAGCCTGTGCGACGTAGCGAGCTGCCGCGCCGTGGGGTGATGACTCGTGCGTCGCCCCGGTAGACATATTCTTGATTCTGGATGACGATGTCGTCGACCGTGCGCGAGTGGTGCGAGGACACGAAAGACGACTGGCGCGAGAGTGATGCGGTCGACATGAAGTCCGAGATATCGGGCAGGGTACTAAGCGGCGGCACAAACACGGTCGAGCGCGAGCCGTTGCTTGAGACGCTGCTTCGGCTGTCGACTGAGAGGATTGTCCTGATCGAACCGGTGGGCGAGCGAGTAATGGAGGCCGAATCTGGAACTGCGACAGGCCTGTTAACGGTCTCCCTGTTTTATAAATGACGTTTAGAATATGTTCACTGAGAAATGCACTGGAACTGACCAAAGTCGGTTGACCCATTTCTGCCTCTCAAGGAGACTTTCTGCCGCTAATCTCTCAACACCGTCCGCGTACAACATATGGAACGGGATCAACATATCCATCAATGGCTGCGAATTTGGCTCGCCGCTCTGTCGCCTTGCTGCAATGGTCCCAACATCATCGCGGGCACTGGGATGCGTCGGCGAGGGCACCGACTGGACGCTTGTGCAGTTGAGGAGGTCCAGTGCGACAATGCCGCGGCCGCCGCCAGGAGAAAGCCAAGATAACAAGAGCATGTGCGGATAGAGCAACGCCTGGCATCTCTGCCAGCGGTACGGCGGCGACGCGTGTACGTTGAGATACCAGAGCAGACCAATGTGGATTGGCTGTGCAGATTGTCAGTCTCTGTACATACAATTTCAAAATTAACTTACAGGTTCTGAGCTTTGTGCATAGTTACTGATTTCATTCATGTCCAAACCCGGCGGGAACACGCCGCTTCGTTGGCTTCTGGTACTTGCATTTTCGGGCACGTCCTGCGACACTGGGCGCGTCGGCGTGACCTGGGTATTGACGACTTCGCGCGACTCGCGCAGCCGCTCCCGCGCGCCCCTAAGCTGCCGCCGGATTCCCGACAGGCTGTCGTTCTCTCCCGTCTGCACGTACGGCGGTGACACCGACGACGCAGGCGACTTCTCCCCGGGACGCGTAGGAGTGCGTTCTTTCCACAGCGCGACAATGTTGCGCACTGATGCGAGCGGCGACCGCGGCGATGTCTGCGGGCGCCGCAAGCCGCTTGTCGGCGTCACGGATGTACGCGTAAGCGTGTCAGAGTCATAAGTCCTGAACTCATCCGTCCTGGAATCAGTGTAAGTATAGGTTCTGGAATCCGTGTATGTCCTGGTATCCGGTGTTCCTTGTGTATTGCTGGTATATGAAGTTGCGCTTGGAGCAACGGTATACGAAGGTGTAGTGTACGAAGTTGCACTTGGAGCAACAGTGTACGAAGGCGTGGTGTACGAAGGTGTGGTATATGATCCGGAGGTATAGGTAGCCGCCCGCGGTCCGCTGGGCGTCGTCGACCGTGCCCCGCTACTCGTCCGTGCTGGCGGTGGCGACAGCAAGCTTGAACGCGTGTCCGGCCCGGTGTACGACCCACTCGACCCCGTGCCCGATTTCGACGGTGACGACGGCCGCGAGCCCTGCCCGTACCCCGTGGTGCTTGAAAGGCCCGTCCCAAACATTGGACTGGACGGGCGGTACCCCGGTGTCGACGTCGTGCGCGAGTGCCCGCCACTAGGGCTCTGCGACTCAAATACCGCCCGCAGCTCGCTCAGCCGCCCAGGCGTAGGAAGTGTCCTATCCGCGCTTGGGTCAGTTGATGCGCGCGAATGCAACCCCACGCCCCCCAAGATGGCCGACCGGCGAAAGTTGTCTGGCGTCGAGAGCCCCACACGCCCCACGTTCGCGCTAGAAAATGCAGACGAAGAAGGCCGCGACTCCTCCGTCCGCTCCGTAATTTTACTCAGTCGTTTCCTTGCGTCAATAGATTGCGTAGGCGGAGACCGCGGCGAGAACGTAGGAAGAGAGACAAATGATGGAGATCCGGTGTACGTGCCCGAGTACGTAAACGTGCCTGTGGCGGATGCAAACGTCGGTCCCCCAGATCGAGGCGAGCCTTGCGACGACCATTCTGTCAGTGCTTGCTCCGTATTGTCCAGTTCATCGTCCAAATGAGTCAGAGTGGCGTCCACCTCGTCAAGGGAGTTGTCGTCGCTGTAGATATCGTCGTCGTCCCGTTCTTGAGATGGAGAAGGAGAAACGAGAAGGCGACGCGTGTTATGGGCTGAGTTTTCGCTGTCTGAGGAGTAGCGCTGGGTGTCTATTCAAAATAATTAAGCAGAATAACAAGTTGATTTGAATACACGCACCAGTGTAGGAATATCTTGTGTTTGGAGAAAAAGTATCTGTAAAAGTCGTGGTCCCCTCTTGAGGAGACCAAATGTCGGATGGATCGCTGCTCATCTATCAGAGAATAGACAGCATATTGAGGAACAAAAGCGTTGTAGACAACTACCATTGCCCCCGCACCAACATCAACCATCATCCAACCCTCTCTTTAGGGCAGGCTTTTTCGCGCCGCTTCACGCACGTGACCGTCTCCGGTGTCTGAAGATGGGCTGAGGTTGGTTGGAGGTTGGGGTAGTGTTTGGGTAGTGTACGACAAACTGAAGAGGCGAGAGAGTATGAAGGACTGTGTAGAAGTGGGGGAAAGTCATTATTTCAAAAATACTCAATCGAGACGGGAAAAGGACCAAGCGCACAATTTATTTGATAGCTTAAATAATAACGCTTCGCAAGGCCGCTGCGCGCAAGTAGACTCGCTACCAATACCTTAGGCGATGCTGATAGGACCGCGCTGTCGGTTGGTCGCGAGCCTCGCGCGCAAGCCGCGTGGCAGGCCCCACTATGCTGTTTGCTTTGGCTACAATTATTCGATATGCGCAAACATCTTGAAGTTGTTTCTTCAGATTCGCATTCAAGATTGGAGGGCTGTACTCTCTGCGAGAATTCTCCGTATAATATAGTGATATTAGGGACGTTAGGGACGTTCAAAATTGGACGCAGCTCGCACATGGTAAAGGTTCCGGAATTTGAGAGTCCGCCCCAGCGGACAGTTCGGCGGACAGTCCGCGCTCAGTCGATCACAATTTGTGACACGACTAGTTGACTGGTCC
>JAEKIV010000534.1:0-22406 GCA_016801325.1 Hypholoma fasciculare
CCAGCATATGCAAATAATTGTATATTCTATCATATGGCTAAAGTAAAGACCTTTCTGCATCATTCTTCTACTCACGAAAATGGTTTTTTCATCCGCAGACGCAAGATGAATGCCTTGTTGCAGCGTGAGCGGAAGTCAGAAGCATGTCAGGACATCATTACTTGTGTCGACGGTGCTAAAAAAAATTTCAAGGTGTGTAATATAATGTATATAGATGAGGATATATAATACCAATTGTTTCGCGTCCTCACTTATTTTATTAGACGTCTAGGTCGCCGTCTAGGGTGGATAGTACGTGACGGCCTCAATTCGGCATCCGTGATGATCAGTGTCGGGCACTGAATATAGAAGACGCCGACCACCGGCAATGGCGGAATATCAATGGAAACTGTTGGGCAACAACACCAAACAGTGACCACCAATGACCATCAATAATCAGTGATGTTCACTGATGATCATCAATATACTTTATACTCAAGGGCATATAACTCGTGCTCTGGGCGTTAGGCAGACACGTCGGATTAATATGATATGCGAGTATGTATGCGTGCGAGGCGGTCCCGGCTCCCCGTAAAATTAATCACGTAGCTCTATAACTCTCTTTCGGTTTCAAATTTGCATGAGTACATTCCTACCTGCCGTAAAGGTAGAGATGCAGGATGTGTGGGCAATGGAGGGCGTACGTTGTGATACGCGGGGCAATGAGGCCGCTATCGTTCGATGAGCTGACAATGCCACAATTAATTGTGTGGTTTGGCGCGTGAAATTGTGCAGGTAAGCTACTCGTTGCGCCCCTGCTGTGAGTTTTTCAGGTTTATTTTGCGCTTCGGTAAGGCAGAGATAATTTATCAGATGAAGATAAGATAGCATTCGAGTTCGCGTTATCAACTTATCAACGAGTCGCCTTATTCAGTGATCTACAGCTGTGTAAGTACAAGTCAATAGTGATTGAAATAAGCCTGTGTCTTCGCACCAGTGCGAAGAGAAGCCGTCGGAGAACTATAGATAGCACTGTGGGTGAAGGGATGAAGATTGAATCAAACGATGGCGAAGAGCTTGCGGGGATCGAGGAGAATGTATCATGCAGAGCAAGGTTTGTGGTTCGTGATGATTACGTCCATCATGGATGTGTTTCGAGGACATACACGGCGAGGACGGACACATGTCCTGAGCGTGTAAGTGTAACTTTACGCTTGTGCCACAGCTAGCCGCCATCGATTGCATTTATATGGCTTGCTTACCGCGACTCGCGAGCAACGGCGTTGATGGACGTTCATATCTCATATATCTCTGCCATCGCTTCTCAGCTCGCACAGCACAGATTGCGGCCACTGAGGGATTCCTGACACAGGACACGGTGCGAACATTCTTAATCAGGCCTCGTGTGATGCGCATGGGCAATAATCAGAAGGAGTGGGTGGTGTCCTGCCTCGAGGACAGGTTATCGATCTATGCCTCGTTGCGCGAGAGATGACTCAGTTTTCGAGTACAAAAGGGGCGCCGTCCGCTCGTATGTCCCCCATCTCGACCTCCCCGGGGATCGCAGATACACGCTCACAACTCTCTTTGCTCGCACATCCTACCATACCCACCCATATCACCATTTGACATGGCTGATACCCTCCAGAGCCACGCCCCCGTCATCCCCGTCGTCGACGTACGTCCCCGCATTTTGCCTACCCCGCACTACATGATCTGATCGCACCGCTATTAATATCCAGGAGCGCCTCGTCTGCCTCCCCTCCGCGCCGAGCGAGCACAAGGCGAAGATCGCCGAATACAACGAGCTGCTCGAGGTCATCTTCCAGCGCGAGCTCGAGCTCACGGGGATCAAGTCCACGCTCGCGGACATGCGCGAGACGATCGCCCAGGAGGCGCGCATCCTCACCGGCGCGGAGGTCCCCGCGCCCGCGCCGCGCTCCGAGGCCGGGAGCGACATCGACGCCGAGAATGTGCTCTCCGACGCGGGCAGCGACGGCGTGAAGGCGCCGCGCGGGGCGCCCGGCGCACGCACGAAGACGGCGAAGAAGGACAAGAAGCCGAAGGGCAGCCGCCGCACGAAGGTGCCTGACGCGCAGCTCGACGGCGACTGGGACTACAAGCTCGACCTCGCGGCGCGCGGCGCGAACAGGGGCCGCCGCGCATCCGACGCGGTATCCGAGTCCTCCGATGAAGACGTGGCGTTGATTTAGATGATGGGCGCTGGGCGCACTGAATTTTGTAGCATATGACATGTATAACGATAGGGGGGGAAGAGTACTGTAACAATCTGAATTCGCCAGTAGAAATATCTAAAATCTAACTACATAAAAATCCGAAGTTCTCTCTGAAATCTGAATTGCGCAGTGATGCTCAGTTTTTGTCCGAGTTCAGTGAACCCTAAATTTCTGCGGTCGGAGTTGTGTCGAAGCCTTGATTTTTTCGATGTATTTTCAGGGCGGCGCCGTTTGGGCGCCGTCGCCGTCAACGACGGCCGCAAGTTGCCGTAAATCTATGACGTCATTTGATGAACCACATCGTCACGAAACGTCAATGCTCTTTTCTTGCTCTTTTCACTTAGTTTCCTTCGTTCTCATCATGGTCATGACCGCCAAAGCTTCACCTGCATCCTCCTTCACGAGAAATCTACTTTCGTCGCTGCACTTGAAATCTACCTCAACATATATCTAACGCATAAGCTCTGGAATTCGCAGTGACAGTGCCTTGGCACCATCCCACAGTCTGCTAACATCTCCATTTTTCTCTGGGAGCGCAAATACGACGCGCTTCGACATTGGAACAGTCGCTGAAGCGGATGGCCAGCTTTGTCATAGCTTCAACTTGGTTAATGTTGTGAACTAAAGAACCTAACTTCCTGTTCCAGCTAAAACTCATCGATTTCCGACATTCCTTATCACACCTGCACTTAATGGGAAGCAAAGGTTGTTTGTGGTCGATCCTGTGGTCACCTTACCCTTGTTTACTACTCCGATGAGATCAGATTGTTTCAAATTATACTCAGTCGCAGTGGAGACCTTTCTGGGACAAATAAGGACTTCGGTGAGCATCAACAGTGCTGGGAATATAGTTTTTCTCAGCGTTATCACGGTGCGCACCGTTTGTATGCTACATAATCAGAGGCTTATATTTCTTATTGGCAGACGTCCAGCTTTCTCATGAACACCAGTGACGTCGTGCCGCCGCACTATCAACAGACAGAAACTGGCGTAAAGTTGGCGAAAAGTACATATCTTCCCTTCTTGGCAGGGACGCTCCCCGCTGCGGAATTTCCGATGACAGCAGTGGTCGCATACCACCTTTTTGCGAGACATGCTGGAACGCCACTTCGCCATTTAGGCACTCGGAAAGATTGACTGTTCTTGGACGGGCGAATACCTCAATGTCGTCGTGGCCGCGACATACACGGTCTCTCAGGTCGCGGAGAGAACACAGAGATTAAGGATAGGACGGCTTGTAATGGGACTGCCAGCAGTGTACCCAGCACCGACAAGCTATCGGGCATTACGATGCTATGGAACTATCTGAAGGATGTGTTGACTGAGGCGGAGGCGAAGACAAAAGCGATAAAGCCAAGATGTATGAAGTTTATATTTAATCTATTTCTTTTGATATTTACATACCTTACCTATAGCAGTGAACGCGCTGAGGGTCTAAGAATGCACTTGCATCGACAAGAGATATGGATACAAGAAGGCAGCGCACCAATTGCACCGAAGTTCAGCCTCTATCTCTCGCTTCGAGTCGACTGGTAATTATTGGCCATGAATTCAAACCTCGCGGAGGTCAAGCGGAGGTTTGCGAGTCTCAGAATCCGGAGAAATATCGACGAAGGTGACGGCGCCTGCATGCTGGCTCTTTGCGACTGGATGGCGCGCGCGGATAACGCCAGCACGTTCGCGGCTAAATGGGAGCACGCTCAAACGAGGCTCACTAAACTGGAAGACTGGAAGCAGGCTATAAGTAATCGTACGGCGACGCGCCGTCGCGCCGAGCGGTCACGGGACCAAGATCCGCTCAGGGCCGGCCCTGTACCAATATTCTTCCGCCTGGGGACTCGTTATTTTGAGTCTCTACCAAGTGCAGCAAGCTTTCCCCGTACGTCCGTCCGCAAGTGCCCACCGCTGAGAATATAGTACGTGCCCCGCAGTCCCGGTTCCAGCCTGTCTGCGCTATCTCCACCGGGGCGGCCTTTTCGCGACAAGGAAGCAAACCGGTCAAACCTCGAGGATGTTAATCTTATCTGGTGCCATAATTCATACATTATTCATTCATAATCCCGTATACGACCCTGAAGCGGTATATTAAACCCCACACTCTTCCCTGCAGCACCTTTCCCCAACCTACCATGGGCGGCCTATTTTCCACTTTGCGATCTGCGCTCCAGACGATCAAGACATTTGTCGACGACTCCGAGCCACTCGCGAAGCGCATTGCACGCTCCCCTGGGATCCCTCAACTGAATACTTCCGTACCATACTGGACAATTCCTCTGTCTCCGATAGCTCAGCACGGCAGGGACGCGGCGCTCCCGCTCTATGCCGATGTGGTCATCGTTGGGAGTGGAATTTCTGGGACAGCGATCGCAAAGGCGCTGTTAGACTATGTACGTGACGATCCGGACTCAAATTTGTGTGCGACGCCGTTGAAGGTTGTCATGCTTGAAGCAAGGGATGCTTGCTCAGGTGCAACCGGCAGGTGCGGTCGTTTTTGCGTTTGCTTGGCGCAAACTTACGGGTATTACAGGAACGGCGGCCACATAGTGCCTAACGTGTACACCGAGTACTTCGAACTGAAGAAGAAGTATGGCGCGACGACGGCGCAGGAGATCCTGCGTTTTAGGCTCGAGCATATACCGACAATCATCGGCGTCGCCAAGGACGAAAATTTATTGCAAAACTCGCAAGCCCGCCTAGTTGACGATTACGACGCTTTTCTACACCGCGACATGTTCGAAAACGCAGTGGCCGAGCTGGAATCATTTTTGGCTGAAGTACCCAAGGACCTCGCCGAGGGGTTCGACGTTATTCATGAACGAGAAAGTATAGATGTAAGCGTCCGAGTTCTGGAAGCAGTCGTTTGCTTATGGATATTGACCTACATTAGCACCTTCAATTAACGAAGTCAATCCACGGATGTATACTCAAGCCTGGCGCTTCCATTCACCCTTATCGCTTGGTCACAGGACTTCTTCAGAGACTGATTCGATACCCGAAGTGCGCCTCATCTTATCACCCGGGGGTGTGCAACGCCCCAATCTAATCTCAATTGACAGCTTCCAATTGTTTACGCGAACACCCTGCATTAATATTGCTTCGAATAACGGCACATATCTTGTGCACACGCCCAGGGGAGATATCAGGACGGCTCACGTAATCCATGCCACCAATGCCTGGTCATCACACCTTCTCCCTGGTTTGCGGAAGAAGATTATACCCACAAGACTCCATATGTCGACCCAGCGCCCAGGAAGGGGCCTCATGCCGACGAAAACACACGCCGCCTCGTGGGCGGGGACACGCGGGTTTTTGTTCTTTTCAGGTAAACAGGACATCGCGTCTGGAAAGCTGCAGCAAGAGTTCGCGTTCGACTACCTCACCCAGCTTCTTCCTGCGAACAGTAGTCCGATTACTGGTGGGCTTCCTACCGCCGGCGAGTTCATGTTCGGTGGCGGCGCGATGCTCGGGGGGAACGCCGAGGATATGCTGCTAGCCAATATCGGCGTCGCGGACGACAGCGGCAGCGACCCCAGCATTGCAGCGTACCTTCGCGCCGCGCTACCCAAGTACTTCGCGGGTCACTGGGGCGAGGACCCCGACGCGCCGCCGCCAGACGCGGAGCCGCGCGTAAAGGCGGAGTGGACGGGGATCATTGCTATCTCGGCGGACATGCAGCCGTGGGTTGGGCGTGTGCCCGCGTCGGTGTCTGGCCGTGAGGAGCCGCGCATGGACGCGGTGGGCGCGGGGACGCACAAGCTGCTTGCGCCTCCCGGTGAATGGATATGTGCTGGCTACACCGGCGAGGGGATGGTACACGCATGGCTGAGCGGCCGTGCAGTCGCGCGAATGGTGCTGGGAGTCGTGGGCACTGACAGCGAAAAGCACAGGGAGGAGCCGCCTCTGCCGGCACCGTTTCTGATTACCGAGAAGCGCGTGCGCGCGGCGAAACTCGAGAATATTATGTGAGTGTGTGTGTGGCTGACGATGTAGTGCGATGGGGCGCAATTGTGAAGTAATTGTTTTTGTTTTCTGTGTATACTACAAACGCCGCGTTATGCTCAATCTAATAATTTATCAGAATAGCGCTTTTACTTGCGCTCACGCTATTGAAAGGGTTCTGACGACGTGGGCACTTCGACCCATTACTTCCAATTAGGTTGGCTGCTCGCCCACTTCCAAATTTCAATAATGTGCACCGAGGCACTCGTCGGTCTTCAAGTCGATACGCAGCAACATGATGACATTGTCAACAGTCATTTGTCTCATTCCAGCGCGATACTCTTCAGTACTGCGGGTACTTTACGTTTACTCTGCCGCGCTTCTAAAGTTAAGACCGCCCAACCATCCCGCTACACGACGCGCAGATATCGTAGCGCGCGCATTATCCATCTGCCACCCTACGGCTCGCTTCGCGATTTCACAGCTGACGCAATGGCTGCTCGCTTTTCCGACGCCGACGCGTCCAACGGTGCGGAGATGGTGTCTACGCGAACTTCGATGTTCGTACGCGCGCCCTTCCGACCGACCTCACATTCCACACGCAACCAGCCTCAAATGAACCACCGACGGCGTCTGTGCGAACTTCGTGTCTCGTTCGTGAGCTGTTTCACTCTCAAGCGCACCACACCGGCGCCTACACGAGCATCGATGCTCGTGTCTATCCCACTTTTCCGCCTCCGCGACGGCCCCTGCACACGCTTCGTCGGTTGTGCGCGCAACGTTCCTAGTCGTTCCGCTGTTCTAGCTACCAACGACGCCCCTACCGCTCCCGCGCTTCCTGCGTAGCACGCGTGATTCTCTGGTGTGCCCCGTTTCGTTTCCTCCTTGTCGCCCGCCCCCCACCCTCCGAGCGCTATACTATGTCGCGTAGGCGCCGTCCCTCGTCCCTTCCGCCTATCCGCGGCGTTTTCGAATTTGGAGCTCGCCTGTGCCCCTTTTACGATCCCAGCGCCGCCTTGCCATTCTCCACGCGTCATTCCAGCGCCCAGCCCCACCACCGGGTCCCCCCGGCACTCACGTCGCGCGCGCTCTAATTTTCGGGGCGCCGTTTGACACTGCCTGCCCCGCTCGTCCATCTCCGCTACGGCGCGCTCGCATGCGCGCCGTTTTTCGCCGCCGAGCCCCTCTAATATCCAACAGACCCCCACGGCACTTGCACTCGCGCGCGGCTCGTATGGGCCTCGTATAGGCGCCGATTCGTAGCCCACCCCTCCGGAACGCCAGACCGCCGATCCGGACTGTCAACGACGTTTTCCTGCGGCGGGCTTTCGCCACGAGACGTGGGGCATGATTCATCGAGACCTTGTGGCACCAGGCAGACGATGCGGGGTGGTGTCAATCCAATCATCTACCGTGTCCCACTGTTTGCTAGACTGTTTGCTAGACGGACGGAGCACGGCATAGACGGTGGCACGAGCTATACAGTACATTTGACGCTCTGAAACATCCAGGTCTTTGAGATCGTTGGGGTCATGAACCGCCAGAATTTGAAGCGAACGTGAACGGGCAGTCAATATGAAACACTTTCATCTTACGGGAAACCGTCGTTGAATACGAATGATCTGTAAAAAAAAAAAGTCTGTTCAAGTCACTCGCAGACCCAAATAAGAGCCTTAATCACCTTCGAGTATACCCTACGGCGCCAAGGCGGTAGGCGTCCATAAAAACGATATTCGTCCAAAGCTAGATGCTAGCTTGGGAGATCGACAATGATATGGTGCCGTTGTTCCAGTACGTTTCCCGCGTTGTTTCGGTCTTGTCGACACCTGCTGTTCGGGGAACCTCGCGCCAAGGCCCAAGGAGGTCAATGTAGGTTGGCTAGGCATTCGGAAAGCACTGGCGGGGGATGCAGGGGCGGATTCCGTCTACGCAGCGTATGTCGGATTGCACGCAGAAGGCGCATACGTTATTGGTGGCGAGGTAGGTATTATTTGGAAAGCGCCGTCGTGATATTGAGATCGAACATATGGGGAATGGTATCTTTAACGCGAGCTTGGGGTGCGATCCAGCGACTTGAAGACATCGCACGGGAGGGATACGCGGCGTCCCTTCCACAGGCTGACCAGCTGAGCAAGAGGCGACGTCAGGCGAGTTGGAGGGATGCGTGCAAGGGGGAGTTGGTGTCCTCAGGTGGAACTGAGGGAATAGGAGCGGTGTGCGGCGAAGTCAAAGTTTGAGGGGCACACGAATTGCGCGTTTCTGCGCTCGAGGCAGACGGCGTGTGAGAAGCGTTGATCTGGCGTCAAGAGGACGCGCAACTGGGTTTGGCGTGCGTGTTGGGTAACTTGGGTTAGGTGAGCGCAGGTAAGCCGGGTAGAATGACGGCTGGCGGCATGGAGGGGAGTGTAGAGGGGTAGGCCAGTGGCGACGTTGATTCGCATGGTTCAGGGGATGCAATCGATGTTAGGCCAGTGTCTGAAGAGGCAAGCAGGGGGAATACGAGGGATGAGCACGGCGCCGTGAGGGGAGCGGAGAAAACGTAGGCCTGTACATTGCGAAGTTCTCTTTCCAGAATGGAGCGACGCGTTAGCCCAGGACACAAAGTGATGACAGACGACTGACCTGATCGAGATGGGCGCTTGATAAGGCGACCATGGTACCGAGATGGATGTTGAGCAGTTGGCATCGTCAATGAGCGCCGAGTGCTGGGGTTGGGGGCATGGCGGATCTGACGGGTAGTATGTTTCTGAGGACATGATGCGCATATGGAAACTTGCTTTGCAGTGCTGCAGAAGGTGCTGAAGGGGTCTCTAGAGCAGTGTGAGCAGCGGAGTCGCGCAACGAGGGCGAGGGCGGCATTGCTGGTGAAAATTGCAGGAGACGGTAGATATAACAACGCAGGCGCAGCTGAGGCCGTAGACTAGGACGGAGAGAATATAACCTCATTTGTCGATTTTCTAATCGTTCATGAGCTTAGGTGAGGCACAGTCCAGCTTCATCTCGCGTGCGCATGCTAGACGTATCTGTAAGGAGACGTAGGTTGGGTTGGGTCAGCGCAGCTAGTCTCTAGGCCGGTGACCGTCCCCTCTAAAAGAGGAAGTCGACCTCCGGAGGAATCCTCGATAGAGGGGCCGGTATAACTCATCTGAAAATAGTACAGAATCGTAATTGATGGGATTTTGACAGCGCCGGACAGCGGCATGTCAGAGTCGTTGCCATATAGGGAAACGACGCGACGCGCCGAAATGCCGCAGCGCGCTCTGCCCTCAGCATTCTCCCTCTCTCTCTCGTACTTCATGTATTATGGAGTCCACGGCTATTTATTCCGTGGAAACTCTTCAAGATCGACTTGAATTCATCAGGAAATGTCCTGGGCCAGATATACTGGCCATGTGTGCCTCAATAACCGACCTTAATGACCAACTTCCTCAAGAATACCTTGCACAGCTCAATGAACTCGAGCGCATTATTTGCTTGCGCGCTTCGCTTATATGTTGGAGTGTTACGGAAGGTACTCAGGTACCAAGAATAATGCAGCTGCGCTCTATTTTAGCAGATCGTCTGGGGAGAAATAGGACCCCTGAATATACTGATAAAGGCTGGATCCCAAAATGACCAAATTTTTCACTTTTTGTCCCACCGGTTTTTGGCTTGTTTTTTCAAAATTTGTCCGTTTCAGAGGCTTTAGGATTCAGCCTACCGAAGGGTTTTCGAAATTTGTCCGCACCGAGGATCCAGCCTCTGCCTGGTCGGATTTCGCCCAAATTTGTCCGTTTCGTGGATACGGTCTCTTAGGCAGGGCAAGATTGTGGTAGGCTTGCGCTACCAGTTCATGCTACTACAAAATCAGCACAACCTATAGACTATGTATTTCCACCGACTATGTAATATTATTATACTCTACTGCTTTTCGGTTTGTTTCCTAAAAGCTTTCATGGCCTGATTAAGCTGAAGAAGCCTTTTCTGTAAGTCTGCAAATAAAATCATGTCGGTTGGTGTGAGCCCGACCCCTCTGTCGCTCGTGTCTATAGGTTTCGATTGTATTAAAGTAAGAATGTTTGACAGCGGCAACATGCTGTATTGATGGACTTGAAGCAGTGCAGTTGTCGAAGGAATGCTTGTAAACCGATTGACGTGCATATTCTTGAATACTTGAATTACAACCTTTGAGAGTGCACTGATGTTTGTCGTGACATCTACAGGCTCGTGTTTCGAGTTTTTGCCTGCGGTTTTCGAGTACATCATGATCACTAATAGTTAATGATGAGAGACAAATCCTCTCAGCTATTAATTGTCGGAATAATATAACTGACTTGACGCACCTTGGCCTAGCACAACACAGTCATTGACAATTGCAAAGACCCAGTGCTCAAGACAGAGGGGACGAAGCACTGTTATGCAAGCTTCCAATACAAATGCCAAGTGTGGCACATTGTGGGTGGTAAAGACCTTCTTCCGTGCCAAAGAAGACTGTTGCAGAACAAAGATACATGAGTATAATAAGATTCCTCGGAAAAGAAGACAGCAGACCTTATGCGCAGCTGATGTGGCAGCTGCAATTGCATTCAGCGCGTTACCTGTTACCTCAGAGCCATCACCAGATTCCTTCGTCGTCTGCCCGCCTTTTGCTGATATATGTCTTGCCTTCCGCTCACTACCAGTACCAGGAGCAATATCTCCCTGTTCTTCCTTCAGAATCTCGTGGAAACGTCGAATAAGTTGTTTGTGAATTGTTTCCGATTTGCTGGTGGCGTCAACCATCTGAGTATATTGTGTCCGTATTCCCGTAGCGGCTTGTCTGGTCTGGTGTTCTGCGCACATTGAAATAAGGCTATCAAAGCTTAGGTCCTGGTAAGTGACCGTTCCTTTGCCCAACGGTCGACTTAGATTGTCGTCGAGAACAATATCTCGGAGCCTGGTTTGTTGGATTTGGACTTCCTGATACTCTTGCGCAACAGTATCCTCAAGATCATTCTCATCCGATGCAGATAGAACACAAAATTTGTTTCTGTAATGAATTTAAATAATAAGGTTATTGTTAAAATAGAGTTTAAGTCATTGAAAATGTACATCTCAGTGAGCTCGTATGTTGTCATGGCAATTGCGGCGTAGAGAGATTCCGATTCCAAGTCAGAATCGGAGTCCTGACTCCCATGAGTATTGACATCATGCTGGTACCAAGAGCCAATCTCTGGCAAAGCTGAGCTAGTAGTAGAGGGGCATGGTTGATTCATGGAAAAGCTTGAGACCTGTATGGGTACTAAGCCAAGGAGAGAAATGAGGCTGTCACACTCGTCTGCAGCTTGAACTGCAGCCTGGTTGATCTCGTCGTTGGAAGGGAAGATAGCCAATTTCATCTGATCCAAACCAGCCATGTCAAAGTACGTATGAGTATAACCTGATGCGCGTGATTTCCCGTCCGAAGTCTTTGCCTTCAAGATGGCCTGGCGCATTTTCAGCTGAAGCTTTGGAATCATATAGAGGAAATCGAGCATTGTGAAGTCCTTGACTATGTGTCACAACTCACCAAACGTGTGCTCGCATGCTTCACTGGAATGTAGCCATGGATAGAAGGGAGTTGTACCTCCTTTGGCTACGTACTCCCGATGAATGTATATCAGGGATAGAAAGCCTTTGATTATAATTTGGGTGATGTCGAGAGCCTCGCGGGATAAAGTATATGTCGCCTTAGAGTAATTGCACAGTTTGAGAAATGATTCCCATGCATCCAGGAAGTATTGAGCATGGAGAACCATCTTGATATGTTCAATGTGTGATATGGAGCGGTTTTGATAAGCGTCAACCAATTCTCCAAAAATGAATAAGAACACGATCTCCCCCAAGTAATCTGGGTGGTTGTCACAGAGAAATCTAAGAGTCGCAGCAGAGAAAAGATGAGTAGCGGCACTATTGTCCTGACAATCGAGCTTTTCAATGTCGCGAGTGTATAAGGGCGACCCCACTTCAAAAGCAAGCCGTCGGATGCGGCTATACACCGCAACAAAATTTCCGAGAACAAGAAGCCGTGCACCCGAGAAGAGATTGTTCCTGAAGGTTTTGAGTGAATGTTTAGAGTTCTGTACCATTGCTACGGGCTGACCCAAAAAAACAGGAATTGTTGTGGTGAGATCATGTCCTCCTACACGTGGATTCTTGATTGCATAGGAAAGTGTGCTATCCGCATTTTTGACCAGCAGGCGTTGAACCGCACGTTCAACTTCAGTGCCATCGCAAGCATATGGAATGACTTGAACTCCACGTGAAATAAGGCCGTCAATGAGTTTGTGCGAAAACAGATACAGCGTCTCAGCATCCAGGTTGTTTGATATAGGCAACGCAGCTACAATGATTGGGGTGACGTTTGGTGCGGCAATTGTGAGGCACCAAAGATGTAGCTGGGATCAGAAATAGTGTTACAATAAAAGGTCAGAGTTGAATCTTATCAATGAGTCATTAAAAGTATTCACCTTTGTTGCCTTCTTGTCACTCGAGGCTGCTAATGCTTCTTTCATGTTACTAGGGTCGACAACAAGAATGGGACCCTCTGTCCCACCAATAAGGTAATGGTTGTTGTCTGTAGAATCATAGTACAGTCGGAATGTACTGAACAATTTGGTATCATCGCAGCTAAGAGATGTTGGCCCAGAATAGTTGATCTGCTGTAAATGATCAATTACAAGCTGAAATGTTCGATCACAAATCTCAAGTGGAAAACGAGGCTGTCAAGCTTCTTGCTTCCTGAAGTTTCGTTCTGTCGCCATAGGTAAATGATCACAGAGTGCCCGATAGGCACTCGGGCTAGCAATGTTGACGATATGGCAAGTTTCATACCAGGATGGCAAGTATTTGAAGTTTTGCATGCCTACCCCGCGCTCCAAATGCTAAGCTTTCTGGACAAATGCTTCGATGAGACCATTGAAAATTTTGTCATCGTATCTTCCGCTGAGGACACCAAGGGCGTAGCGAACGCATGGTGTTGTTTTTGAGTCCTAATAACCAAAAACAAACGAGTGATCAATTATTTAGCTGAGAAAAAATTCAAGCTATAGAACTTACGGGTGACTCAATAATTTCCTTCAAGCCAATGTGTCAACTGTAGATCTCTCCAAGAACTGGGTTCTGGTACTTCTTATTAGTATAGATCTGATTTGTGACTAATGGCGTTTTCTTCCTCAGCGTGTTCTTGAACATCTTCAATGTCATTATAGACTTGCACAAAACACATGGAAGTGGGCACTGTGGTGTACGGCTGGGTACCACTTTTTTTACAAGCAGTAGATAAAATGCGCAGATGTTGATGGTCATTTCTCCATGCATGTGTGTGCATTTGTTTGGTGAGAACCTGATCTTTGGACTTTGAACGTAGCTTTGAAAACGCTTTCTGATACATCCTTTGTGCAATATTTTGAATGGACTGCCCTCCGCCGCCGCTTACTGCGCTTCGGTTCAAGTATTGAACTATTTCCGAGCAATCTAGCTCAGTAATTCCTGGACATGGTCGCGTTTCAGCCGGTGATGAGTGCTCGTCAAGAGGGACTGGAGCTGGATTGGCAGGTAATGCCTTTGACATCCATCCTCATATAGTAAACACTGATGGTGTTCTGGCTGATTTAGTCTTCTTGAAGTTCTTCGGCTTCTTGATGCAATCTTTGAGATGTGAGTGCCACCTAGATAAATTCAGTGGCTCCTTAACTTGAAAACTTCTCCCGCATACAGAATGACGAACACAACAAAGATTGGTAGGATTAAATGTAGCATATGGGTCATCGGCGAGAATTGTCTTTTTCCATACATTAATTCTTCCTCTTTCGATAATTAATTCGCTGCTTTGAAATGCAGCCCTTTTTCCTTTGAGGCCTTAGCCGATTTACTTGTCCCATTTCCCTTACGACGCTTTGTTGGACATGCATCATCTGAAAGCGCTGAGTCATCTAGCTTGTCCTCGGACGGATTGCCGATAAGGTCGGAAGCCGTGTTTGTGTGTGTTGAATGTGCAGCGCCGACCGTCTCATCTGTTTGATTATCATTCTCCGCATCCATGAGTACATCTTCATTGTCTTCTGTCAGTCCAGCACCCGCATAATTGGCCTCGTCGACACTTTCGACATCGAAGGTGTGATCTAGTGGATTGAGGAGCTTGAGAATCGATAGATGGTGCCGGGAAGTTGGTTTCACTGCATCGAGGTCATTATCTTCGGAATTGGTAAAGTGCGCAAGGTCTGTGGTGCTGAAGTTATGATCTCCCTGAGCAAGCGCAAGACTGACACATATATCCATTTCACCCGTAGGCAATACTTCAGGGCTCACTTTCTGAACCTGAACCAGAACTTGAGGTAGCTCAGATTTCGAAAGCGAAGGGTGCTCCTTGGACTTGGAACTTGGTAGCTGTAACGGTGGGCATCCGAGTACAGCATGTTCATGCTGGGATAACCAAAGGAACCATTGGATGCAATGAAAGACAGCTGTCTGTGAAGTCCAAAGAGTTTCACCAAAAATCTGGTGAGCGATTGTATTTGCTGCAGCCGGACCACAGTTGAAGGTGTCATTTTGTTTTCCATGGATCATAGAATCGATCCCATCCTCTGGATCAAGGTCAAAGCGAGCACTGAGCCACAGTCGAAGGTGAAGCATAAACTCTTGATGTGGGAATGATTTGTGGGCCAACAAATCACCTCATATTACCCAGGTAAGCACAGTATTGTTATTCAGCAATCAATTGTACTAACCATAACCAATTTTTCCGTTCGAGAAGTCAACATACGCCGCGATCCAGTGATTACTGTTGATGTGAACAGGAAAATACAGGAGGTTGATCTGGTTCTCCTTGATATGCCTTTCGTAACGACAAAGGATTGGGGCTCCAGCTTTCTTCAGATAAGTACCGTGTCGATTGTTATGCAGCTCATTTGAAAAAGTCAAGGGAGCAATAATAATCTTTTTCGACAGCTTCTCGTCTTTGCTGGCCCGTTTGGACAAGAATTCCATCATCAAGTTGATATGATTGTCATCCAGCCATTCATTACCCAGCAGGGTGGTGAGGGAGAGTGTCGAAGCAATGGCAGTTGAGGAAGTGAGCTCGGTATTCCATGCAATGGAATCCAATTTGGTGAGTGCCTCATCAATCACTTTGATTGTTTCTTGTGTCTGACCCTTTCTTTGCCTCTCATCTTCTAACCACTGAACACTATGCTTCCACCTATCCTGGTCTCATATAAGGTTCACCATTTCCCTCCAGAAGCCAACTATCCATAGTGGCAATCATTCTCGACCATCATTGAACCTTGGATCAGTGATTGATTGCGCTCCATCAAGCCACATCTGACCAAACTCCTGCTCAAGGGCTTGTAGGTGCTTGTCACATGGGATGGGTCGTTGCCACAGCCATTTAGGCTCCAGCAAAGTTGGCGCGTCTTTATTAAACCAAACTGCAAGCTTCGTAGTGATGACGCCACTGGACAGTTTCGGTAATTGCAAAGCAAGAAATTCTTTGACTGGCAGTGATTTTAACGGAAACTGGCATTCTTTAAGGTTCGGAAGCTGGAGTTGTCGGCGCTTTTCTAGAGACACCTGTTCTGGTACATTTTTGAATGTTTTGTTGGTACCAATCCACTCCGATGCATTAAAAGCTGGTAAATCTTTGTCGTCTCTAATAGTAAAGTAATCAGAGAATTCCATGGGTTTGTTTCTAAGTCTGGCAAGAGGGTGAAAAGAAAAATAAAAGCTGGCATTAACCAAAAATCTGATTAATGATAATGATGCAATATGTCTACTGGGGATGCTTGGTTGCGAGGGGCTTCCGGCTGAAGCCTGAGGCCTGAGGCCTAGAGGCGGACTGCACAATGTTGCGGCCCAATTCACATATTGCAGAACAAAAACATACCGGGAATCGAACCCAGCACTTGATGACAAGGCGAATCACACATCGTCACAGCCAACTTAACCAATTCACCACACAGCTGTACTTGTCCCTCCAGGATCCAGCCCATAGTAATTTTTACACATTTTGTCCGTTCACAGGACCCAGCCTCTCGGTCCAAAATCTCAAATTTTTGTCCCCAGGGACCCAGCCGAGAGGTATAAAATTCTCAAAATTTGTCCGTTTTGGCATCCACCCATTATCAGTATATTCAGGGGTCCTGGAGAAATTCCCTGGTGTCTGCGGGAACAGGGAGTGGGAAGACTCTGCCTATTGCGATGAACATTTTACTCAACAATCCCGCTAAGAAATATGTTACCATCACAATATCCCCTTTGAAATGACTACAATCTGGTCAACAGGAGGCATTTTCCGCACGGTACGGCATCCAAACATTTGCTATCAATGATGACACTCCTCAAGATGAGGCATGGTGGACGGTATAATTCTTATCCCACTTAACTCAATTTTATGCATATATTAATTTTTTCATAGACCAACATATTTAACGGTCAGAAGAGAATAAAAGTTCCCGTACAACATCTCATAGTTACAGTGGAACAATTGTGCAAGAATGCACATGGACATTTTCCTCATGTTGCGATGCTGATCTGCAACCCTGCATTTCAAAAGCTGATTGCACGAATCAATGTAGACGAGGCCCATTTCTTTTATACAGCTGGACATCCTCATTTTGGCAAGCCAGCATTCCGGCCAGCCTGGGGATACCTTTCTGAGCTTAAAATCGTCCTCAGGCAATCAATTCCGTGGCATTTTTTTTCCGCAACATTTCCTCCTCATATTCTTTCCTGTGTGAAAGAGAAGTTGCTCACTACCAGCTTTGAATATATTCACCAGACGTCGAACCGCCCGAATATTATGTACGCAACTCATCAAGTTCCGTGCAAACTGAGTGATCCTTGCAACTACCTTTGCCTACTCAAGAGCCCATTCAACCCCGAGGACCAACCTCATGTCTTAATTTTTGTTGACGACAAGGCACTTGCAATGGAAATAGCTAATTATTTGGATAGCTACCTTCTGCCAGAGTACCAAGGGAAAGGTGTCACGAAACATTACCATTCGGCCATGTCCAAGCTGTTTTTAGAACAGACTCATGCCAACTTTATATCGCCAACAGGGACTTGTAAAATTATGGTTGCGACTTCAGGACAATCAGTTGTAAGTGCCATAATTTTTTCATTGAAAAATATCTGATAGTGTAATGATAGGGAATTGATTTTCCAAATGTCAGCATTGTGGTAACAATTGGCTTACCGAAAACCATAGTTGATGCACTGCAACGCGGAGGCCGTGCTATCCGAATTGGAGACAAAACTGCATTGTTTGTGGTATTCTTCGAGTCCTGGGCGCTAGAAATCAAGGAGAGTGACTATATGGAAGGCGCGGATCCTGACCGCCCACGCACTAACCTTGGAAAAAATTCTGGAATCCATGAGCATGCTGCTTTATCAGCAGTACGGCTGGTTCAGTGTCCTACTTGTCTATGGGGATTTTATGCCAATTATCTGGATGATAGATCGGAAACTGGTTTGCCCATTTTACTTTCAGTAATTTGTTCCTCTGCTGACTTTGTATTTAGCTCTGGATTACACTGGACCATTTTGCTGTGACCGTCATGATGACGGTTTTAGCCTACAGGATCACTTACCAGGACCATTATATCAAGAACCATCCACTGATTCAGAATCAGAACAGCCGACATTATTAGCAAAGGTAGCTATGAGGGGCACCACTACAGTCTGCCCAAAACCTCAGTGATTGCTTCTCGAAGAAAAGCTGGTAGAATGGCTCAATGTTCAAGTCAAGGCTGATGTGGGGAACCGTCCAGCATATGAAATCCTATCACATGAACAAACAAAGACTCTCCTGCAGATGACTTCGAAAAATGTCACATCAGCAAAAGCTATAGCCGAAGCACTTGACGAGAACAAGGAATGGAGTGCACACTGGGGACAATCACTGTTCAAGTTGATCCTTGAATTTGACATGGAGCTCACATCAAGCAAGTCTCGCGCTAAAGATGCACAGAAGAAAATGCAAAAGAGCCAGCTGAGCACACAAATTGAGTTTATTATTCAGACTCCCGACAACTTTGGGGTAGCTGGACCAAGCAACAAACGACGAAAATTATAATACAGATGAAATCCTATTTATTACACATAGACTCTACTCTAATACCTCTGTCTCATTGAAAAGAGCTTGTTCGTGTTCTGGATTCTTGGCCGTATCAGAGAAATTTATGGCAGGTATATCATCAGCCTCGCTAGCTTCAAAACCACGCCCCGTTTTGTACTCCTGAATTTTCTTGTTGAATATGGCAAGAGAAGCTGATTCAAACTTCCTGTATCCCGCGCGATGGAGATCTGTCACTGGTTCTGATTGGGCAACACGACCCTTGACATATTGCTGTAGCTTCAGCTCCCGTGCATGATTTGCAATGCATCGGACAAGTGCGCTTGTGTCCGGTGTCTTGTGTGTGGAACCCTGATAACCAGAATCAAGACTAAGTGCCACGCGTTTTTTGATCAACTGCAGATAGTTTATTGCAGCAGAGATGTTCCCAAGGCAGTCCCAATTGCTGTACAGGCCTTTAGCAGAGAATAGTGCCTAGTAAGGTATGGATGAGGATAGTATCAGTATCATGACAATCACGTACCTTTAAATATCCAATCAGGTGTTCAATATTCATGTCGATTGCCATAAAATGACCTGGTAATCCAGAGGGATTTACAAGCATAATATTGCGCATTATATTCCTAGATGATTTTGTGTCAGTCAAACAAAGACACTAAGATAGACCTTCACTCACGCGAATTCGGGTGTCCATACTTGCTTGATATTGAAAAGAAAGTGGAGAATCTCCATTGAATATTTGTTTGAGCCCGCACCTCGGAACATGCATGCAAGCTGCGGGAGGACATCCTCAATACGCCCAAAATCACCTGTCGAAATGGCGTTAATCAATTCAATGACTAGAAGAAGGTTGCGTGTGAGGAGGACAGTGTTTGAGTGGACATGATCAGGCTCCAGTACTGGGGGACCCTCATCGCACTTGTCACTTTCCCCTGCTTTCCGTTTACTAGGAGCCTTGGTGCGCGGTGAATCCTTTGGTGGCGTGGCATATATGTGGACAATTCCCTGAGCAATTCAAAGAATATCATCGGGAGTCGGATTTGAAGCTGCAAATGCTTCTAATGTCGAGTAGCCGCACTCAGAATACCAGGCATTTAAAATGAGACCCTCTAAAATTTGAGTCAATGCTGCGAGAAGTGTGTGATAGTTGGGGCGGTCGTTTCCCAGGTGTGTCTTTTCGAGAAGGCCGAAATAATGAGTGAGAGAACCATGCTCGGCAATAGTACCACGGTACGTGTGAAGAAGGACCCAGATAAAGTTCATGACAAGGTGAAAGACACCAAACTCGAGCAGGAATAATTCACGCCGTTCGTAAGAGTTGACGTCCTTTGCATGCAGAGTTTGACAGCCTCGTATGCGCGCATTTGTGAGTTGGTCATTGATGCTTGGAATCGCATATTCATTGAGGTCTTCTGGGGTGTGACCAAGCTGTTTGACATAGACATTGTCGTGAACATGAAGATTTCCGGTGACACTTGCTTCCTCAATCGTTGACACCGAAATTGGATAAAAATGCGTCTTGCGGCCGGGTGGGAGAGGGCGACGAGGTTTGTGTTGAATAAAAGAATCCTCAGATAAAGCATCAAATCCGTTGGTATGCTTGAATAGGATCTTCACGACATTGACAGTTGTTTGGAATGCATACGAGCTGGCAGACACTTCCATTGGTCGGATATCACACAGTCAAAGTGGCTTTGAGTTTTTCAGGTTCTCAATCATCGGCGCCAATTTCATGTGCTCAAGATTGACGTCCTCAAGTTGGTAGATCACTGGGAATGTACCCGATTGGACTTTGCTCATGGCTCCTGGATGCTGCTCAATGAAGATTGAGGTTGAAAGGTTAACATTATCATAGCAGAACGCGTGAGGGCCTTGTGAGACCTTCTTTGCCTGTTCAATAGAAAACTTGTTGAGGGAGGAGATAATATTGGTTATCGAACAATATGATGTCGATAGTCCAGCTTTGTGGAGAATGTTGATGAGATTTCGTGAGGCACCGGTTGACCAAGCCATCAGTCCAAGGCCAATCTGCACCTTGGCCAAATTGAACGAGTGCTGGTAATGCACCTGGGCGCTGATTATGTTCTGTGTCTATTATACAAATATATGAGTCAAAATTTCACGGAGTAAAAAAGGCCTCACAGTCTGGCGGCATTTCAATGATTTCTTGGAATTTTTTGCGCTCGATTTCAACTCTATTGCAGCTGAAAGAATTGCTGACCAAGTTGGAGTAATGTCCTTTGAGACCAGCTCCATAATTTCATTAATGTCCCATGATTCAATGAACGATGGTGTTGCTTCAGCCGTAGCCATTGACAGGTGCGGTTTTGCAGACTCCATCTCGTCATGTATTTTCTCGCAGATCAAGTCAACGGCGTGGGGAATCATCCAGTCTTTGATTATTGCAGATCCCTTTTCATTGGCCATGATGAGGTCCAACAGATGCCGGATGTTCCCAGCATTTGTCGAGCGGAAAAATGCTTTCCCGGGGAGTGCATGAGTGGAGCTGCTGTCACTGTCTTCAGCAGCAGTCTCGAGAAGGTTTATCAACATTGTGGTGGGAGTGAGCTGCACCTCTTGAAGCATCTTCGAGGCCAGATCTATAGTGGTCAACCTTGGAGTATACTTCTTCCTTCCCTGAGGCTTTGAATCTGTGCTGTGAAGGCCGGCAGCGGTGCTGTTTTGATTGAAGTCTGGAGGCAGTGCACCGTGGTGATGCTGTGTCAACGGCAAGAGATCCAGACGGATCGTGTCCATCCCATCAAGATCCATGTAATCGGTTGCTGGAAGTTGAGAATCCCAGTCCATGTGGTCCTCCCAGATGTTGGGTTGTGCCATAAATGAGTCAGGGAACTGCATGGGGATCTGATATGGCGGATTTGCCGCCAAAAATAAAATATTAGCGCCTGTGGACATGTCATAGCTGATATATATAGTGACATTAGCTGTTTGTACAAATAATTGATAATACTACTGACTTCTGGGTGTTGGGTGGATTGTGATCCATTCCTTGTCCAAACGCCATAGGATACATTGGAAAAAATCTGGCTTGCTGGTAATTTGAATTTGTCTCTAAAAAATTAATTGAGGGAGTTTCTAGTGTCATTAATCCGTAGTTGTTTCTTTCACACAAATGGGAAGAACTCTGTCCCATATGATTGCTATCTAGAAGCGGAACAAGCGGAGAGAGCGTCTTCTTCTTGCGCCGAGATTGGAAATCCGCAGCTCTACTCCCAGGCATAAAGAATGCTGGCTGGGTGCTGTAACCATTGGGATTCTGGTTTTCTTGAGCAGGTTGAGGCTTAATGGAGAACGATGAAGAAGTAGGCATGTTAGAATGAGTAGGTACAACGAGACCGTTGTGCGTGCGTTCAGAGCATGTTTAGAGCGCACTGCGGCATTTCAGCGCATCGCGTCGTTTCCCTATATGGAAATGACTCTGACATGCCGCTGTCCGGCGCTGTCAAAATCCCATCAATTACGATTCTGTGCTATTTTCAGATGAAATGAACCAGGCCCTCTATTGAGGATTCCTCCACAGGTCGACTTCCTCTTTTAGTTGGGCCTGGTTATGAGGCTAGCTAGTCTCGACTCCAGACGATTCGTGCCAAATATGGGTTGCACCCAGCAAGGTATTCTTTATTAGAACGTCTGGGAGGGTATAACCATAAAGCAGTACATAGGAATTTAAAGTCCGAATAGCCTTATTGGGAATCCCATCACGCAATCAGTGAGCCCTACTCCTCCTACTCAGTTCACTCTGCCTGGGCTCCTACCCCTTCCCATCATTGTTTAGGGTCATATTATACATACATATGTAAAGTATAATCTTCAGGCTTCCAAATAATGATTTTTTTTTGTTTTCTGAACTGCTGCGCCAAGAGCAAATCATGATACATTACGGGCCAACGGCGGATACTGATCATTGGAGAAAAGTGATTGATAAAGGCGGCATAGAGTACATCCATGCCCCCAGTGCTTCATGCACCTCGAGAATAAAATTTTGTGTATCCATGAGTTGCTCCCCAACATGCCTTCTGCCCTCTCTCAAGTGAGGAAGTACAAGGAGGATGAAGTTGACCTGTCTGTTCTTTCGGAGAAGGCCTTCCAGATTTTTGGAAAACATCCTTTTCAATGGCAACTTGAGGCCGCAAAAAATATTCTATGTGGCAAGGATG
>JAEKIV010000535.1:0-22403 GCA_016801325.1 Hypholoma fasciculare
CGGGAGCGTGACTCTACGAAAAACACGTGACTCTACAAACTCTACGAAATAGAGAGAGCAAACAGTTCCCATTTATTCTGAACGTTGCAGTTGGACACGTTCAGGGTTTTTGAAAGTGATGTGTACATATTCCCATACATTTTTTGTCCTTGCGCCGCCCGTCTCCAGTATTTTATCAAAACTTGATTATTTAACATGGATTTATATCATTTAGTACTTGCTTGTTGGACTGCGCCAACGTGACGCGTCAATTTTAATTTAATATTGCGGTACTATCAAGAGACCTGAAAGACATGGTTGGGGCTAGATGCGACTGCGTTGAGCACTGAGCAGCGGTGAGCAGACTCGGAGCTGCGCAGCCGGTGCGTCACTGTGCAGCGATTTTCGTGTGAATTATGTTCCTTTTTCGCATTCTCCAGAACATGCCGGCCAGGAACGGACCTGCGCCTATGGCTTGGGCTCTGAAAATATCTTGCATCTTGACCAAATCCTGACTGTCATCACAAACTTGAAGCCCTTGAACATTGAACGTAACCTGCACTGCGTTGGGCGGCCCGACGGGCAGCCACTGGCTACCACCGACAGTGCGAAAATATGCGAAAATCGCAAGCGACATACCAAACTTTGTTGTTGGGCGCTCCGTCATACATCTTGACTGCTATCACGAACTTTAAGCACATTCCCTCATGCAAATATTTTTTCTTGACTCGGAGCTCGCATCCGCAGACACACTGCGCCTCGCCGTCTGCGCACTATTGACATATCGTTTGTCAAATTCCCGACTTCACGGAAGATGAACATGGGGCAATTGATTCTGGACGTATATATACCCCGAGAGCAGCACATCCGTCGCAGCACATCTAACAATGGTTACTCCCAACCCAATGTTGAGCGGCGAGGCCAACTCATCGGATAATCTCCCTCACACGCTCTCTTTGGTCGCGGCGCAGGCGAGCAAGATAACGAGCGTCAGCCTGTACTCCGGGCGCGCAGAGATTACCAGATCGTTCAAGCTCGCGCTCGTTCAAGGCCAGAACCAGATCACAATCCGAGGATTTCCACGTACACTTCAGAAAGATTCCGTCCGGGAGGATTTCTTTCATTTTAAAAAAATAAAACGACCATGATTGAATGAATTGATATTGGCAGAGTCGAAGGCCGAGGGAACGCGTCTATCCACGACGTTGTTATATCCACCGCACCCCTTTTAAATCGCACCGACACAGTGGACACGAGCGCTGGAATACTGTCTATTCCAGAAAGAAAGCAGCAAGAGCTCAAAAACCAGATCGCAAGTGCCAAACATGTGCGCTCCACGCTGGACGCGTACCTGGTTGCATGCAACACAGGCAACCTAGCCGTCTCGCAGCTCAGCGAGCGATTCGCGAACCACGCGTTCCTTGCGCGTAAGCTCGATAACGACATCCTCGACCTCGAGCAGGAGCTGGCTAGCTCCGCGATCCAGAAACAAATACCAGCGGAAGAGGACGAGTCGGCACGTTTGCCGTGGCGGGTTGCGATTGACGTTTGGGCACCGACAGACGATGAAGAAGCTGAGATTTTGATCATATACAGTGTGTCACAAACCTCTGAGCACAGAGCTGCTGCTAATCTTGTCTTCCAAAGCGGTTCACAGTGCCAACTGGACGGCGAGCTATGATATTCGGGCGGACACTGCTCAAAGTGCAGATAAAAATATTGTCATTCATTATAAGGCGTCTATCATGCAGGATACAGGCGAGGTGCGTGCGTTCTGAATCATTCACCCACGAGGTAGGTAATCTAATATCAATATGTTTTGAAATCAGTCGTGGGTTGGTGTCCCTCTGACACTAGAAACGGTGACTCCCGCGCTCGGAATGGTCTCTCCCTCGCTTTCCCCGTGGATTATAGCTGAGGCCACGCCTATCCCCGGTGCTCAACAGAATGTCATTTACATGACAAAGGATATGCCAGAGACACAGTCACTCAGCGCATATCGTGCGCGTCTGGCGGCTGCTTCCATGTAGCACCGCCCGGCAGTCGTTGCTCCCAACAGCCTGGGGAATATCACGGCGACGTTCAGGATTCCCGGGCACATTAACGTGCCTAGTGATTTCCAACAGCACAATGTCACCATAGCCTCGTTCGAGTTCAAGGCCACTTTGCTGTGGTACACCTTCCCGAAGGCCAATGCGCGCGTGTACATGGAGGTAGGCTTTCGGCATCATTTAAGATTAATTTAATGGCTGTGCGCAATTACTTGGTCTCAGGCAAAAATCAAAAACGAGTCAGAATACACATTAATTTCTGGGTCTGCGAATATGTACGTCGACGGAAGTTTCGTCGCAACAACGTCTGTACCGGCGGTTAGTCCCCAAGAAACATTCAGCTGTCCACTGGGGTCAGTCATCAATGCTTCTGTCCGCGTACTATTATCTGACCGACAACCGAACACAGCTTGGATCCCTCCCTCCGCGTGACATACCACCAACAAGAGGTGAACAACAGCATGACAGGGTTCTACAAGAAATCCACGATGAAGACCTACACGCAACGAATCATCATCACCAACGCTAAATCCACCGCCATCGACAACATCAAAGTCGTCGACCTAATCCCTGTCTCGCAAGACGAGCGGGTCGAGATCAAACTGCTCAATCCGGCCCTTTCCCCGCCTCCAGGTGGAGAACTGTCAGGCTTGCAGAGAACGATGTTGCAGACGAGCGCAGAGAAGTTGCACGGCCTCGGCAAGGCGCGGGAGCGAAAAGCAGATAGAACGCTCCGTGTGGCTCCGGGCGTCGTGGCCCTGTGGGACGGTGCAGGTGATCCCGAGGCGAACCAGGATGTTGTAGGTAAGAACAGGCGCGTGCGCTGGGATGTGTCGCTCCGTCCGCAGGAAACGGTCAATCTTGTTTTGAAGTTTGAAGTTTCGTACCCCGAGAAACTTGTCGTAGTGGGCACATAGTGTAGGCTAGGACTGCTAGCAAGTTTACTCGAGCGGTGATTGCTACTACCTCCCACAACGGAAATGTATAGATGTATCATTAGCGTCTTGATATCACGATAATGTCAGTCTCAGAGAAATTATATGATTAGGACGGTATCGTGTTCCACCGCGCAACGCACTATTAAATCTCAACTATATATCCTCCACAAAAGTATTTTCTATTGCCAACAGTCGAAATCGTTTCCTATCAGTCAGTGTTTGCACCGCCACCCTCAACCCAGAGTCCACTACCTGTATCTCGCTCCATGCATGTCCCATCAGGAAATTGAATTTGGTGGAGGCTTGGACAATCTGTTACCCACACGTGCACCAACTCGAGCCTATTACGTTGGTATGAGGAGGGAGTTGAAGTGTCGAGTCCACCATAGTATTCGAAATGGATACTTTCCAGAAACGAGAATTTCTGAAGAAGAGACGAGAAAGAGGATGGTGCCTGTCAGAAATTAGGGCGTCAGATAAACCATCATGAAATTGAAATCTCGGTGACGCACAGTATGTATTCGAGGATCCTGCACAAGAAAAAAAATACTGCGTAAGTTGATAAAGTGTTCGGCCAAGGAAGTGAGGACATTGTGCACAAGGCTTTCATTGGCAAGACTGTGCAGGACCAGCTTAAAGTAATCTATTCGTCGTGGACTTGACCAAATGAGTGAATCCGCTATATCCTTCGCACTCCAATGGACATGGGCTGAATATGCAGGGAATGCGATGATCCTGTCTAAGAGCATACCAAAATTTCCTATGATATATATCGTTGGGGGCTTCGAGTTCTGCACGCTAAGCCGTTCACAGATAGAGAGTTGATGCTGTCGATCGAGTATGTCCCAAGAGTGATGGTGAATTTCCAAGATCTCCAGCTGTTTGTGGGTGAGCACCCAACTATCCAATAGCACTAAAGGCGCATAACAAGTCTCGAGAGAAAATGTGCAGATCCTGCATAAAAAAAAATCGCGTGATGGATATAATGCACATGAAGCCAGGATACGTACTCGAGGCAAGGAATCAGTATTGGTGGAATATCACTTTCATTAGCCCAGGGAAAATTCAATTTGAGATGCTTGAGTGATGACATGGCCTGGAGACTTTCGCATAATTGAGTAAGATTGGATTGAGAAAACGGTGTTGATCCAACGCAAATGAATTCAAAAGATTTGACCAGGTTAGCCTTCGATGGGATCACTGAGAGTGTCGAAATACAAGACATTGCCTTCTCCCGTTGCTTCAAATCTTGAGAAGTGAAAGAGATAGATCTATACAGAACAAACTCTGCTTCAAGTCTGTAACTGCGGCTTGCAAGCGCGACGGTGAACAGCTCCGCTGTGTGGCAGTGGTTCAGCACCGCGCTCACGAGTTCCAGTGGGAAATGCTCGATTTTAACATCAACATGGTTCGGCGACGAAATGGATATGCAATTACCATTTTGTAAACACTGGATTCTAGATGGTCGATAGCTGCTACTTGCGAGGAGATGGGCGAAATTTGCTAGGCAAGTTATGGACAAGCGATGGAATGGAAAGCATGCAGCGTATTTTCCCAGGACCTGCCAGTGCCAGTGACCGCGTTTGTGTGTGCACACACAATCATTCCATTGCACAGTAACAATTTCGAAGTAATACAATATCAGAACTTCCTGATGGATGGCATCAGCGTTGCATCAAAAAATACAAAGCCAGTATTGATCTACGAGCAACGATAGTGTGGTCTGTGCCAATGGATAGCTTTTAAAATTTATAACTGACACTGTGTGTGTTCATTGAGTGTATTTCTATAGAAAATTGAAACATATGATGCGTCGTCCTTTGAAGGGTATATATATTGCGATTCAGTAAATGCGATTTTTCAGTACGCTGGTTCGGTACGTCAATGATCTCTAGCTCAATGCCAGATTGTATTACTCACCTACATTTCATAATAGTCCTCACCTCATCACTAGTCACTATTCATCTACGCCCCGGCGGCGTTCCTCTGCTAGTTTTTTCTATTCCCGCTGCACACAGCCTGTAGTATGCGCGTCAACTATCTTTTTATTGCTGTGGCACTGCAGACTCTTGTTGCTGCTTTGCCGCTGTACTCCGTGCCAACCTATATTTCCGAAAAGAGGTCAGTACTATAAAGACCACATGGCTGGCTTCACACAAAATAACAAGCATACAGAAATTGGCCGAATAGAAGCCAGATCAGAGGCAAACTTTTGGCCTGAGCTTGTTGCTCGTAATAACGGTGAGTCTAACAAGTGCACCACTTGCTATTCCATGCCCACGGCCGCAATGAAAAGATGTGCAGTGGGAGCTGTCCTTGCGCAAACACGACGTCAAATTTGTATATCATTGGGGTCTTTACCTGCATCCAGCAGGCGTGAAAACTGGTGGGACTATATGCGAAGCAAAATCAAGTAAAACGCACCAACCAGGAATTTCGCACCTTGAGACTGTATGCATCGCTGACACTCGAGACGACAACCCAGTGACCCTCACTCTCCTCGGACCCATCGGTTCGGCAGCCAAGAAGGACCAGGCAGTAGAGTTGCTGAAGCATGTCAGATGCGAGACGCCGCAAGAAAATTGCGTGGACTGTACACTTAAAGGTGCAACTGTGCTGCACGAACATAAACTCATTGACGACCAGACCCTGGCAAATATGGAGAACGAATACAGAGAACACGCAGATAAAATCAGAGAATACACGGCGGCGCACTTCACAAAGCCAACGGCCCGGGGGCACTCCGCGAAGCCGCCGGGACACTCCGCCAAGCCGCTGGGACACCCCACGAAACCGGCGGCTCATCCTAAGTAGGTTGGTAGATTTTGGAAGATTTTTTTTTCAGCGGAGGTGATGGGGAAATGCAGGCCTCAAGCCCTGAGTGTTTTCAATATCATGCATCAACATGTAATATATTGCTCGTTGTGGTTACAAAATTACAGAAAGCTTGTCGGTGTGCGAGCGCTCACTAATAGCGCGCACACGTACGTACTAGGCGCGCTAGCGGTTAAGGCTCCAACCATATTATATGTGTATGTCGCCAAACCGGAAAATATACACATATAGTAATAAGTGTGTACGGGTTCGTCACGGACTTTTCTGGGTGGTTGGTAGTCTTTGTCGGTGTCATCATTCTCATCAGCAGTGCCTGTAACGTCAACACAGGTTGCCTGACAAGATCTTGCTTGTGTGCTAAATCATCAAGCGACATTGATCAAAGAGAACATGGAAAAGGTATTTATGATTGACATACCATAGCTTTTCGATTTCTTTGATTAGTCGGTCGACTTTAATTTGAGCTATGTCCCACACTAGACACCCGGTATCGGTTGCCTCGTTGATGTATTTGAACACTAGATGAGTACATACAACTTTAGTATTATTCGTTATTCAGTTATTCGTCGCGAATAACTACAGACAGCGTTATGCGGTGGGAATAACTTGAAACAGCGTGAAAAAGTAGTTATTCGGGTAAACATCCCCATCAATACCATTACATCGTAAGCCAGCCTGCTAAGCGCTACACATCAAACTTGAAGAACTTGAAGACACAGTGCTGCCGCCGCAGAACGGATTAATGCATTGCAAGCACGAAAAACTAGAATATTACATAAATTTATTCGCATCTGAAATACCCGTTATTTTGACCACCAGTGTAAGGTTGAAGTGTACATTGCAAATTGGTAGATATGTATACAGCATATTCTACCGCCCGAGAATGTCTTCAGCAGTTCAAGTATTTATGTGCCATCAACTTTTTCTTTGAAGAATTATTGTGACTCATGAATAAATTAACCGATAGTCACTCACGCAGATAATTACCAGAGTCCTGTACGCTGCCTAGGTTTCCAATTATTTTATTGCAGACGGACGAAGCTATTTCTGAGCGATTTGCCATTGTATATGTAGAACTTCTCCGAGATCTGAATTGCGCTCACTACGAGTTTTGCGCACCTTCTTTACTAAATCTTGAGCCGGGCAGCTCAAATTTTTGGGGATCAAGACATTTTCCGTACGGCGGCGCACGCCAATTTCCCTTTGCCCAATTATCCAGGTAATTCTAATTTTTTAATCCTTCATTTATTGCATAGATTTTTCGGGGAATTTGACACTGGTAAATAACTGGTAATCTTTAGTAGGCCTCTTGACGGAGGAGTGCGTTCCCAAAACGGAATAAACTATGGAGGAGTTTGGGAGGAGTGTATATATAGCTAGGAGTTATTCGGTTCCAAGCGCAGTCTAAATATAGAAAACTAGTTATTCGTCGAATGACTGAATAACGAATACTACTAAAGTTGTAGTACCTCACACTAGATCCATGCCCCGAGGGCCGCGCTTGACATTAAGTAGACGCTGGGTGGCCTTGTCGCGTACGTCTTCCCCAAATAGAAGGTCCATGCGGCGATTAAAGACCTCAAAATGGGCGCTTGCAGAGCCACCCTGAGGGATGGTAATTTTTTCGAACAGGGTAAAAATAGCATCTTTTTTTGTGGCAACTGCGACAGATGTGGGGATATAGCTCGGATACTTTCACCGAGAACATCCACTCTGGCAGTGAAGGCTTGAAAACTATTGGGTGCCATGTTGAATAAAAGGAAGATTGAGTTGGGTCAACCGTTGAGGATAGAAAAAATATCTTAGAACCACTATCACATTTGTGCTGAATAATCAATGCAAATCACAGATGAGATTAGATTATAGCCGATAACAAGTGATGGGCTCGCTCATAGGTCAATGTTCAACCGGTCACTCAATGGGCAGTAGGCACCATTTGCTCAATAAAAATCAACTGTATATATCACTATAAACCGTATGTATATGTGTATATCTGCATTTCAGGAATTTGGACATACATATACATATACACATACAGAAAAAACTATATGTATACAGTATACATATAATATGGTTGGAGCCTTAGTAGTTACGCGGTTATAAAAATGGCGGATGTTATTCAGGGAAACAAAAAGATTGACAAGAGTGGGACTTGAACCCACGCCACATTTCTGTGATGAGAATGCGCTGTGCCCTACTCAAAGTAGGAAGCTTAGCTTGAGTCACACGCCTTAACCGCTCGGCCATCTTGCCATATTCTTTCAACGACTTCAGTAAACCTCAGAGTGCCAGTCTTGGAGCAGTTTCATGGCCCCCGGAAGAGACGCGTGGCCAGGACAAGGCAGGCAGCGTGTGGCCCACGCTCCTTCTTTTGTCCCTCCTTGATCTCGCGAGACAAGACACCGTCATCACCCATCACTCCGCCGCGCATTCCATTCTCGTCTGCGTGGTTACGAACGAAACAAGAAAGATACGAGCTCGCGTGCGCAGCGCACAGCACCATCGCAGTGCATTCAAAATCGAGAACGCAGATATGCATCGGACTGCGACTTTGTGCATGGGTTCGATAGATGGATGGTTGGGTGGATGGACGGGCAGGCGTGCTTCTGCTGCGTCCTGCCCGCTGTTCTCCCCGCTCTGTGGGAAGGAATCGAATCGAGGGGTGGAAATGGAGTACAAGAGCTGCCCGCCTTGGACTGCCTGCCTGCCTGCTCTTTGAACAAGAAGTTCCCCGCCCCGCGCGCCCGAGGCGCGGCCCCACAGCCCAGAACACAGATGCGCGTCGCTCGCCGGATATCATATATCATGCACCGTGCCGCACTTGGGCGGGGGGTGTGCACATTGCAATGCGCATATGTGCTGTATACGGTATGCGGTACGTATCCATACTGACGGAGCTGACACAAGACAAAGCAGCACCACCACCAGCACGCAGACTCGGAGATTAGGACGATCAGCCCGCGCACCTCGAGGCATTGACACGGGCACGGGCGATCTGCGGCCCTTGCGCTGGAGGGAGGGCCACTGCGCCGTCATTCTTTTGTTTGCTTTGCTTCGATCCCTTCTTGCGGTCTTAAATAACACTCGTGCCAGCGGACTCCCCACCCCCTTCCCAGAGCTCTCCACCCTCCACCACACCAGTGGTCCCAGCCCTCCAGCAAGGCTCGACGAGCGAGAGAGAGAGATGCACCCGCACGTCGTGCACCTGCACCTGCGCCCGCGCCGCACCCGCGCTTTCTTCGCTCCGCCCCCCGCGCCGCCATCTCCACCACCCCCGTCGTCGTCAGCAACACCGCCCCCGCCGCTACCGGCGTCCTCGTCTCCGAATTTGTCCTCGGCGCCGCCGCCGCCGCCGCAGCAACACGCGGCCCCAGAACCCAAACCCATTACTATGGCCGCCGCCGCACGCCCCGCTCCCCGGGCAGCGCTGACGAAGAGGTGCGCATGTGTCCCTCTCCTACTGCCAGCGCACAGCTAACTCGTGCCTCCCTCCCCTCCCCACACATATATACGCACATAAACACAGACGCGCCCCCGCGCTCGCCCTCCTCGCCCTCCCCACCCTCGGCGCGAAGCGCTCCGCGCCCACCCTCTCCCTCGCCCTTCCCTTCTCCCCTACGCACGTCTCCACCGCGCCGATGGGCCCGCGCGCGCGGCGCATCGTGCGACGCCCGCTCGCCGCACTAGCTCGCCGCGGCTCCCCGCCGCCGTGCACGCCGTCGTCCGTGTCCGATGAGGGTGAGGAGGGGGATGAGGACGACGACGAGACGCTCGTGAGCGGCGGCGGTAGCGGGAGCGGGGAATTGCTGTTTCCTATGTCGAAGGCGGGGGCTGAGGCGGGGGTGATGGTGCGAGTAGTCGAGGAGCCGCCTTTGCCGCCGCTCCCTTCTACGTCGCCTAGCCTCTCTCCGCCGCCTAGCGTCGTCGCTGCCGGCGCCGCGACTGATGCGTCAAACGCGCCCACCCCGCCCCAGCCGCCCGTCTCGCGCAAGATCATCGCACGCATCGCGGACATGCCGCTTACGCCTACGTTCGCATCGCGCTCCGCACCCACACCCACTGTGCGCACGCGGTCTGTGCGCTCCGCCTCTAACAACAATGCCGACGCCGATGTCGAAGCGCGCGCCGTAGGTGACGACGCACGCGCTGCGCTGGGCGACGCGGAGATCCCGTACGTCGTCGAGGTGGAGCCCCGCGCGATCGCGTACGAGACGGCGCTCGGGCCGCCGCCGTGGTATGCTAGGAGGCGGCTCGCGGCGGGCGGGGGCGGGATGATGTGATGTGATGTGAGTGCGCGGCGTGTGTCGCATGAATATATGCGACTATGTCTTCATTTTTTCTTCGTCGTACGAGCGACCATCGACCATCCCCAACCACTGTCTAGCCATACGGATGCTGGTGAACGCTACGTGTATCGTCTTCATGATATCACCTGCTTCACTTTTTCCTCGTCGTTTCCTCCCGTGTCAACATCTCCACCGCCTCCCTTCTACGTGTTCTCCAGCTCCAGCGCGCATACATATGCTCTCGCTCATCCCACCTACGTCGTGCTCATTCCCGGTTTCCGGTTTCCTGTCCCGCTTCCCGCGCGCTATCCCCCTCCACCCGCCTACCACTCCCTCGCCCATGCCCCCTGTGCGCTTATGATCCTGCGCCGGACCGATTTCCTGTTCCCCGGTCTGTCTGCTTCCCGCGCGTTAACCCCCTCCTGACTACCACCCCCCACGGACGCTGCCTGCTCCTACCGACCACTCGCGGACGCTGTCTCCTCCCATACGCTCTCCTCCCATATGCCCATCTCCTCACCCCACCTACATCATGTCGTGCCCACCCCCCCGGCCTTAATACGAGCCACCCGCTTCCCGCGCGCTATCCCCCTCCGCATGCCTACCGCTCCCTCGCGATTCCTCAGCTCGTATATCATCAGTGCCCCACTTGCCACGTCGTGCCTCATTCACTAGAGTACTTCCCGCGCGTTAAATCCCCTTAATTGCATTACCTGCCTCTCCCCACTCCACTCCACCGTGCGTGCCCCGCACGCCTCGCCCTGCCTGTCCCTGTCCCTCGCAACACATGCATCTAGTTATTCACGTCGTCCTCCAGGCCCCACCGGGTGTAATTGACTCGTTCTCATTCCGCTGCCGGTGTCTCGAATCTCGATATCCTAAAAATGTGCTTTCTTTCTAATTCGAGTCAAATGTATCACGTATCGTGTCGTGTCGTATCTTAGTGTACCGTTTATTCAGGAGTACCGCCGAATTGACATTTGTATTATGTAGCACCATCACCACCCCGCGTCGCCGCTCTCGCTTTGCGAGGCCGCGTTAGCCTCATATGTTATTATTGGATGGTTCGTTCTCTTCGTGCAAAATTGTGAGGTTGCGAGAACGCCTGCGCGACCGAATCCACTGACGAGTCAGCGCTACAGGCCGGTGACCGACCCCTCTATAAAAGTGGATGCAGCATTTGCGAGAATCCTCGTAGGTCTCGCGAATGCCGCATCCTCTCTTTTTGAGAGGCCTGGTCACGAGGCTATTAGCGCTACTAGTCTCGTACCAAAACCGTCAGCGCTGCAGCGTCGACGCACCCGAAATATTACCCAATATGGACTTCGGCCGCCATCATCAGTCCGTATTTGGCGTACAGTGTTCCAAAAGGACATAGCAACTACGCAACGCACATGCACTGACGCGCGTCTCGTATTCAAAGCGCAGTAGAGCGTCCTGACTCGAGTTGGGGTAGTAAAAAGGTACATAGTCTATTTGTACTTCGCACTTCCCCAGTGAATTTAGTGCCACTCGCAAGCCAATTGTCATTTCAGCAGTCCCGTCTTCGCTCGCAAGTCAAGTATCCAGTCAAGAAGTCTCATTACGATCCCACAGGCTCTCGACTCGGAGGAGCATACATTTTATTGACCATGACATTATTTTGGCCCAGGCGAACACACCATTCGCCGCTCGCACTTGACACACACCTGTCACAATGTCCAACTATGGCATAAAGGCGGTCCCTCGCCAGTGACGCTGCTGCCTTCAACGCTTCTTGCAAGATATCATGGTACTACATACCCCTGTGCGGCGGGCAGTGTATAGTCCGCTCATCACGCGTCACGGCGCTGGGGAGAGTGGTTGGGCATCAAGAACTGCAAATGGTGTACGTAAGTATGTGCTTCCTGGTATAGAGATTAATCGTCATACGCGCTTGAAGGCTCTTGTGCTTGTCTTATCGCACATCTCTTCTGGTGCCCTGGCAGAGATGATTTATAAAGTGTCTGGAATTGGCCACAGATTTCGCATTTGTGCCATATCTGCTGTTCTGGTGGTGTGTGGTTTCTATGTATGTGGACTGTGAAGATAATGAATACTCGACCTTTAGAGCACAGGACTGTTATTACGCACCCTTCAATGAATAATTTGATGTATATCTCTTCTTACAGATATCGCAGCCGTAAGTCGCGCGTGAAGCCTGTGCAAGTCGTGCTTTTCTTCCCGGGCATGTCTTCTCATGCGCCCTCAGGCCTGAATCATAACATGTGTCATATAGGCGACATTTCTTGCATTTATACCGTTTCTGCTGTCTTCGCGGAGTGTGGAATCGATTCATGTGGGCTGCAGTAGATAATGAATACTCGACCTTAAGGATACAGGACTGTTATCACGCACTTTTCAAACTCAATTTTGTAGCAAATGTCTTTCCACAGAGATCATCCGGACAAAAAATATTGCTATTTCTCTGTCTTTGGGGAAAGGAAGAATGTGTGCTGTCTAGGGAACGGTTCTAAAATCCAACAAGTTAGCGGGGTCGTATTTAAATGGAACAATGCGCACCACATTTGTTTCGTGACGTCCGGGTAAGATTGATGGTGTGAGTTCGAGATCCGACGAGTCGTCCATTTCGTTCTCAGAGGTTATATCCTGTTCTGGATGGAGTACAATAGCTGACATATCTGTCACCAATTGTGGTACTTCATCGGAGGCAACATTGAGGTTTCCGCCTTCCTTGAAAAGTGACTGAAGTATAAGGGTTGGTCAGACACTGTTCAAAGTAGAAAAAATAGATCAATCAAAATAAAAACATACGTTATCCTCCGAGAGTTTGTCGTATTCCGAACAAAGTTGGTGGTGTCTCCGATGTATTGCACCCCCATCGGAAAGATCCTAGAATCAACAAGTCAGCTGCGTCACTGGCAATGAAATAGTGCGCACTATGCTCCCTAGGACCTCTACATATTCTGCGCGGAATTCCGCGGAACAATATTCTGCACAAGGGTCAAAACGAGAGAGACAGTCGCGAAGCTCGCTGCTGCCTTGAGAATCAGAAAATAGCTCTAGAAAGACAAACGGGTCCCAATCTAGTACGATTTCGGAAATAAAATCAAGTATATAAAAGACCACTAAGAAGGATATAGAATCATACCTCCTGAGTTTTCTGATAATCTATTCAACGAAATGACACAAAGCCGAGTTTTCCATTCCTTGGGGTTGATGTAGTAAGCTCCAGAGCGTGCCTTGTCCAGGAGAAAGTCAGGGAGTGACGCATGAAGGAGCGCTATAGTTTCTCCTTGACAATTTATAACAGATACTAGACCGCCGAGAGTGCTGCGGATATATGGAACAGGTTTATCAAAGAAGGATGAGATGCTACGAAGAGAAACAATCTCGGCGAGGATAATGAATGATACAAAAACCATTGCTTGCTGAGGATCCTGCAACCGAGAAAAAATGAAATGGTACATGGAATCAAGTGTGGCCCAGGCAGACGACAGCGTCGATGAATTGCACGATTGCAGTTCCATCGCAATTTCAAGCTGCTCGGGGGGATAAGATTGCGCATCCGACACAAAATTCATCAGCACGGCCGCATAGATGAATTGGCCTGAGCTCTTTTGCATAATCTTCTCTATATCCACTAAGGAGGGCCAGTTGCCCGCATGAGCGGCGATATCTTTTTTGAGAGGATGTGTGGTCTTGATCACGTTGAATTTTGTGATAAGATAATGGCGGATATCGTTATGGGCCGGGTAGCTTGTATCCAGAGCCACATTACGAACAAAATCACCTTCAAAGGCAAATTGCATGGTGAGGTGAAGTTCTGGGCGGCTGGTGATAAGAACCGTTAAAGGCAGATTTAGTGAGCTTCGGACGTAGTTCGAAATCGTCTGAATAAGAAGGTTCTGGTGTGGTTCCATCCCGGGGCACTCATCGAGCCCGTCAAAGATCACTAGGATGGTCCAGGTCCGAGACTTTTCGATCTTGTCCAGGGCGCGCTGTAGGGGATCAATCACAAGCTTTTGATACTGAACTTTGAATGACTTTTCGAAGACAAGTGGGTCATCTGCAATAGTGGAGCTGACGATACGCTTGACCTCAGGCAGCTGCTCGCAGAGCTGGTATGAAATGGTGGGGACAACTGACCCAATGGTGTTGCGAGACGAATCCAAGCGGCCAAATAAAAATGTGCTGACAATAATTCCTCGTTCCAGGCAGCGCTCAGCGATGGAGTTGGCAATTGTTGTCTTGCCCGAACCGGCAGCTCCGCGTATCCACATAATCTTTTTTGCCTCCCGAGGAGCAATTGCACGGTCAATGTCGTTGATGACACTGTCTAACAAGGTTTCCCGAGTGTTCGGAAAGCAACTGGTCCCAAACGGATGCTCTGCACATTCACGAAGTGCAGAAGTAGAAACACGCCGGTGGAGCTCAGCAAATGCTGTGCACAGGACTGGGTTTCGTGAATATTTCGTGAATTTCGACGATCGGTTGGGAGCCTACCTGGGCTCTCACTAGCACTACCGGTGTGGTTACTGGTAAAACTAGAATCTGTAATGGAAAACCCATGAGCGCCATTGAAAAATCCTGTTAAGGCTGGATATCCGCTGTACAACTGTTGATCGATTGGAGGGTCATCTCGAGTAGGATTGGACTCGTCAGACGGCACATCGTCTTGCAAGCCATCTATTCAGTACAACCAGGGTGTATTAGTAGGCGACTGGTAGTCATTGACAATGACGCACTTGTCCTGTTAACCTGGAGGGATTGCTGTCTCTGCTGGTCCATTCGATCTCTTGTACGCTCCTATCCCTCTTGACAATATGTTGTATATGTGTGCCTCTTTTATTTGAGCAAACTTCTTGTTATTATGCGCGTAATGCAATAAGGCTACTAGCCTAGTAGATCGCTCCTCGTGAAGATTGAAACAAAGGTTATTGGATAAGAAAGAGATGATCGATGACCTCTTGCCCAGGTTCGCCGTACGTCTGCAACGTGGGGAAGATTGCACAGCCAATGTATAGCTTTCTAAAATAAGAGAACCAATGCTCCTCAGGCTATTCACACGGCGGACAAATGGCAATTGTCAAGTCGAGCGGACCGTTGTCATGTAAGTAAGGTTGGCGGGAACTCTACGGTAGGAATTCAAATTCGCATCCACCCGATTGTACTTCTTAAAACTCTCACGGCCGTAGGCCAGACTCTCGAGCCTTCGGTTCATGATAAAATGACCCAATAATGTAGTCAGTGTCCGTGTCTCTGAGTACCTCTTCACGATTTTAGTAGTAAAATGTCTTGCAAATGTCCTTTATGTAAATGCCCATGACGAGCCGTTTAAGGTACTTACTAGAAGGAAGAAGACAAATCCGAAACTACCAGTCGCGCCATAACGCGGACTGATAAAGCATCCAGCGCTAGTAGCAAATCATCCAGTGCGTACATAGGCTAGTTGCGTCCATGAGAAGCTGCGATCTGATAGAAAGCGTCAAGCGCTGACGAATAGGAATCACTCAGTGCGCAGCATAGCACGCGCGCATGAGTATCAGCACGGATGTCGTAGTAGCTAGCAGACCAACCAACATAAGAAAACGCTGTACAAGTCATCCGAGATTAGAAGAAGTAAAAGTTTATACACGAATAAGCGCGCACCGTCTTTGACCAGAATTTCAACTGTTTCATCAACTTCAATCCATACGCTTATGTATTGTGAGTTGCCAGTATAGGGTTCGGGGTGTTTACGATGGCGGGTCTGCCTAATGTGGTGCTGAATTAATGTTTTGGGCCATTTCGGCCGGCCGTGCTTTGACTATAATCACGTCGTGAATAGATACGACCCCTTGGCCCTACAGTGAAATGGCCCGTTTGCTGTTACGTAGCAATTAAGAGGCAGGCAAATGTTTTCCGAACAGGTTCCTTTTCGAAGTTGTTTCGAAGCGTTCTTCTGCAACAGCGAGCGTGAAGCTCCTGGTGATATCCGTGCGGCAGGAGCACAGGCTGATGTTTATGCATTATGACTGGAAGACTGAGCTGACTCCACATTGAGAACATTCGAGCAGGTGGCCATGTAGATGCCAATGTCGCAAAGGAGGGTTGAAATTGAAACGTTGAACGTTGAAGGTTTCCCGGCTCTTTCCGAGTCCATGAGAGTACAAAGTATAGCGTGAGAATATATTTCCCATCACATCCTTCGGCCCGCCCAACCAAACTTTCTGACTCTATCTACACCACCCGCGCTCTCCCTCCTCGCTCTCCCCACCTTCGGCACAACGTGCTCTGCGTCAACTTTCTCGCTCTCCATCGCCGCATCCGCTGCTCCTATGGGCCGGCGCGCGCGGCGCGTTGTGCTCACTGCTCCACCCGCTCGCCGTGCTAGCCCACCGCGCAGACGGCGGGGAGCCGCCGCCGCTGCACCTTGTCATCCCTGTCGAAAGACGACGATGAAGACGACGACGACAATACTCTGGTGAGCGGCTGCGGCGCGCTGGACGGAGTGGTGCGCTGGCGCTGGTGCGAAGAGCCGAGGATCCGCCTTTGCCGCCGCTTCCTACTAAGAGGCTCTCTCCGTCGCCTGGATTCGCTGCGTCGCCTGCTATCTCTCTATCTGGGCGTGGGTAGTTGGCGCAATTCGAGCGCAGGAGCAAGCGGCACTTCCGCGATGCGCACTATGATTTAGCGCGACACGGGCGGCTAGGACGCAGTGGGGCCGCTTAGCACGTTGGTCAAGAAGCCGTTTGGCGCATCAGCCGCGGCGCCGGTAGGTAGCGAGGCCTGGACTATGCGGACGCGCTCTATGCGCTCCGCCGCCTCTAACAGCAAAGACGATGGCGGTGGTGAAGCACGCGCCGTAGTCGGGGAAGAACGTTCTGCGCTGGACGGCGCGGAGAACCAGCTCTTCGTCGAGATGGAGCCGCGCGCGATAGCGTACGAGACGGCGCTCGGGCCGCCGCCGTAGTATGGTAGGAGGCGGACGGCGGGGTGATGTGTTTTGGCGTAGGCGATGTCAGTAGGGCGGCGCGGTACACGACTCGGGTGGGCGCAGAATGAACTAGTGAGCCGCGCTCGAAAATATGCGATTATGTCTTTTTTTATTCGTCACAGATGCCCCGCGCGCGCGTACGCGCATCGTATCCATCATCTACTTTATTCCTGCTCGTCTTTTCCTCCCGCGCCATAATATGCATTGTCTTCTTCAGCGCGCTTATGCGCTCACCCACTTGCGGTCTACCCATTCCCTCCTCCGCTTCCCGCACGCGCTAACTCCCGCCTCGCTTCCCTGATGGACATTGTCTCCTTGTGTATCCTCTCACTCCTGCGTCGTGCCCATTCTCTGTCCCTTGCTTCCCGTGCGCTAATTCTCTTGCCTACTGCCCCATCATGGACGTTATCTCCCGGCGTATCCTCCTGCATGATCTCACTCAACCACCTCTCGGCCTGCTTCAGTCGTACCTATCCACCGGCCTGCTTCCCGCGCGCTATCACCCTCCGCCTGTCTACCGCTCCCTCGGACGTTGTCTCATCACGTAGGCTCTCACTCACCCCACCTGCGTCGTGCTCAATTCCTTAGAGTACTTCCCGCGCGTCAAATCCCTTAATTGCATTACCTGCCTCCCCACTCCACTGCGCTCCTCACGCCTCGCCCGTTGCAACGCATACACGCCACTTACTCCCCACACACACATAACGCATGCATGCACCCCATCTCCCACTGCAATTTACCGATTCCGATTCTGGCTGTTCTGTGCACCGTGATCTCGATATCTTAATTGCGTGTTTTCCTAATTCGAGTAGTGAAAAACTGTATCATTCTATGTACTTGTGTTATTTACTGCACCGTTTATTCAAGAGTACCCGCTAAATTGTAATTTGTATGTAGCACCACCGTCACCGTCACCGCCGCCGTTGCCTCCTGCCCGCCGCTCACGCTTCGCGAGGCCGCGTTAGCCTCGTATGTATATGTAGTATTTTCTTGCTTTTTATGGATGATGCGTTCTGTTCAAGGTCTTGTTCGTGTAAATATCCTCGACGGTGGGACGGAGAGGTAATATTTTAAAATATAGTTGGAATACTATGCAATATCGTACATAAAGGCGATCCTTCACCAGTGACGCTGCTGCCTTCAACGCTTCAAGGCATCTTCCGAAATATCATGGCACTACCCTTGTGCTCCGGACAGAATTGTATAGTCCGCTCATCACGGCGCTGCGGGGCGTGGTCCGGCTTCAAGAACTGCAAGTAGTGTGTGTAAGTACGTGTTTCCTGTTAATAGAGATTCCAAACGTACGCGCTTGAACTCGGTTGTGTAGTGTGTTGTCCCGGCAAGCATCTCCTCTTGTGCCGTGTCAGGTCTGTTTGATAAAATGTCTTGTACCCGCACATTTCGCATGAGTACCGTATCTGTCCTGGCGGCGTGTGGAATCGATTCACGTGGGCTGCAACAGATAATGAATACTCGACCTCAAGGATAAAGGACGGCTAAGACGCACTCTTCAATCTATATTTTGTGGTGAATGTATTTCCACAACTATCATGCGGGCACGAAAATTCCGCTGGGCGCTTCCTTCTGGTTCCGGCGCCCCTTCTGGAGACTTCATGTATAGCACGTGGCATGCCCTCCGAGCCAGCGCCACCCGAAGGAGCCAGAAATTGATCAGTCGATTCCAGCGGCAGCATGTAGTCTGAGAGACCCTTCTCGCCTGAAAAATATAGCATGCCCTCCGAGCCACCGCCACCCGAAGCCAGAAATTGATCAGTCGATTCTAGCGGCAGCATGTAGTCTGAGAGACAATTCACGTAGCCTGAAAAAGATAATGAATACTCGATATCAAGAATGAAGGACGGTTATGACGCACTGTCGAACATATACTTAGATCCTGCGGTAACCCAACTATCATATGAATAAGCTGGCCATAGTGGGACCGCTTCAGAGGCTTCGTATATAGCATGTAGCGACATGCCCACCCAGTCGTCGCACGACACCTCGCACAATCCCTGAAAATCATGCTTAGGCTGGTATTCTTCGTCTACCTTTGAAAAGACGTATTGAGACGCGTCCAATGAGGGCGATTTCCGTCCAATGAGGGCGGAATGACTCCGATATATTTTGCCTTCATCGGAAAGGTTCTGATATTCCGGAGTCAGCCTGGTCACACCCAGAAAAAATTACACGCACCATTTTCTTGAGGACTTTGAGATAATTGAAACGAAATCGGCCGGAGCAACAACTCGCACATGGGTCGAAGACGGAAAGGAAATCGCGTAGCTCGGGACTACCCTCAGACTCAGAAAAGAGCTTGAGAAATATTGTTGGGTTCCAGTCTAAGGGTTGAACCGTAAAATTAGACACAGAAAAGAATTGAAACATGGATTCTACCTTTTGCATTTGACGTAAATTTTGTCAATGAAATGACACAAAGGCGAGTATTTGCTTCAACAGGATTGATGCGATAAGCTCCAGAGCGTGCTTCATCGAAGAGAGCATCAGCGAGCGAGGGATGGACTCGATGCACGACGTTTTCGCCCAGATGATTTACAGCAGATGCCAGACAGCCAAGTGTGGCACAGATTTTAGTAGCATCCATGTCAAAGAAAGATGAGATGACGGGAAGTGAAACGACTTTGGCGAGAATAATAAATGTCGCTATAAGAATGGCTTGAGGAAGATCTTCTACCTGAGAAAATATGTAACGACACATGTCGGGATCGAGCGATTTCCAGGCAGGTATGATGAGGTCGCGGTGACTTCTATATATTTCTCCTTTATCTTCAAGGTTCTGTTACTTCTGAGTCAGCTATTTTCCACTTGAATAAGATAGTGCAAACCATTTTTTCGAGCACTTTGATATAATCCAGACGGAATCTATCGGAGCAACAAGCTGTGCATGGGTCAAAGGCAGAAAGGTACTCTCGGAGCTCGGGACCCCCTTGAGATACAGCGAAGAGTTTAAGAAATATTTCTGGGTCCCAGTCTATAGTTTTAAATCATGAGAACCAACTCCACAGCTCGTTGGGAAAATGTATGCTCACTTTTCAGATTGTCTATATATCTTGTCAACGAAGTTATACACAGCCAAGTCTTTTCTTTAGCAGGATCTGTGTAGTAAGCTCCAGAGCGCGCTTTGGTGAAGAGAAATTCAGGAAGCGAGGGATGGTAAAGTTGGAGGCTGTCTCCTAGACAATTAAGCACGGACGCTAGGCCACTGAGTACGGAACGAATTGCTGAAATTGAAGTATTGAAGAAAAGTGAAAGGCTATGAAGCGAATCAATCTTGGTGAAGACGAAAAACGACAGGAAAAGAATGGCTTCTGTAGGATCCTTCAACTGAGAAAATATGAACATAAATCTACAGTCGAGCGCTTCCCAGGGAGATGGTGTAGGTGTCGACGATAGTTTCTGGCCCAAAACAATCTCAAGCTGGTGGGGAGGATATGAATAAGGGTCCCCAATGATATCCATTGCTGTGCTTGCGCAAATAAATTGACCTGAGCACTTGCGCAGAAGCTCTTCGAAGTCATTTTTGAGAGGCCAACTTGTCGGCTGACCTATGGATGTCTGCATAATCGGATTTGTGGCCTTGATTGAATCAAATCTGTTGACGAGGTAATGTGTAATGTCGTCCTGGGCTGGGTAGCTCGTATCCAGATCCACCTGGCATACAACGTTGCTTTTTGAGGCGAATAGCGTAGAGAGACGAAAGTCATGGCGGTTCGTGATCAGAGCTGTCATGGGTAAACTATTTGATCCGATATGTATGGCAAGTGTGTTGATAAGGCAGGATTGCATACTGGCTTCCAGACACTCGTCGAGCGCGTCGAAAAGGAGAATAATTCTCTCAACTTCCTTCCCAGTTCGTCCGATACGTTGTAGTGGCTCGATAAGTTGTAGTGGCTCGATAATAAGTCTCTGGAATTGGACGTCGAAATTTGTTTCGAAGATTTTCGGGTCATCTGCGACCTTGGAGATGATATAAGCCTTCGTCGCAGGTATTTTTTGGATGAGCTGATACGCAATGGTAGGGACCACACAGCAAATGCGGTTTCGAGTTGAGTCAGAGCGGTCGAAAAAGAATGTGGTGATAACAGTGTCTGCTTCAATGCCGCAGAGCTCGGCGATTGAGTGGGAAATCAATGTCTTGCCTGATCCTGTAGATCCGTGGATCGACACAATCTTCCCTTTTCCTCCGTCAGATGAAGGCTGTTTGATGGCTTTGAGTATATATTCTAAACAGGTGATTCTTGTACCCATGTAGCAACTGCATTTGAGCGGACATTCATGTGGTGCGGAATCGGAAACTTTGCGTTGGAGACGATTCCAGGCATCCCAGGCTGAAATTATATATATATATATATATTGACAAATTGAGAGGTTGACACAATCTTACCTGCGCTCTGTGGATCGAAAATCTGATTACCCGATTGCATTCGATTTTTTGTGGACCCTATGACTGTTAGTTGTGCATTGGCTTATTATGTGCGAGATACAACAATGCTGACCTCAAAGGAAAGGAAAGATTATCAGACGATTATTCGTTAATTATACGCAATATACAAAGGTTGAGAAGAGCAGATGGTTTCGAGTCTGAGAGAGAGCGCTCGTCATCGATGATCAAGTTTGTCGTTCTATATAAACGGCAAAATACACCCCAACTACACTGGAAAAATGAAAACAGCGTGTGTTGGGCGTGCCCGCATGCATGGGACCGCGTGCCCAGACTCGACAGTACCGTGCCAATTTGGGCTGCAACGTTGTTCTTCGGCTCCACATTAGGAGAGATTCATTCACGAACTCTCTCGATCACAGAACACTCATTGCCGCATTTCTCGTTCACCTCCGCTCCAGATTTGTTTTTTCTCCACTTGCGATTGCCGTTGTGCATACTGTACGAGCGACACTGCCCCGCCCAGCGACCCACCCAGCATTCATACAGACTATCGGACGTCGCATGGACGCGTTCATTCCTCCGCCTCGTTTCTCCCGTGCGATGATCCCCTGCCAGTGCGTGTTCCCCAGCGTGTATAGTACATGTAGTACATGTGCTCTCACCCATTCCACCTGCGTCGTGCCCACTCTCTCCTCGCCCATGCCCATCTCCCCACCTGTACCGTGCCCATTCCTGTAACTCTACTCCCCCACCATCGTGTACGGTAGCCACCATACATCCTAATACCCATATTTTACGATTTCTCTCTGCCCCGTACTTCAGTGGTGCCGCACCTGACGGCTTTTCATTCTTTCCAGTCTTGAGTCCCCTGTTCTATGGCCAGGTATGTGCACAAAAATTCCCACACCCCCGCGCGTTTGATGGCATGCTCGCGCGCGCCCCGGGAAGCCTGCC
>JAEKIV010000536.1:0-22344 GCA_016801325.1 Hypholoma fasciculare
CAGGAGAGGAGTCTACTGTGGCAGTGCCAGTGAGTTTGTTATGAAGGTGGGGACAGCAGTAAGCATAATTGAAACTATATAGATTTTTCTTCAGTCGAGCCCCCAGTCTGGAGCTGCCAGTGAGCACCAGCCAGGAACGCCTGCCAGTGGTGCCCGTGTAGCAGATAATTATAGCACACCCCGGATTCCCGGCGCCGCGTTCCAACCGCGCTCAGAAAGGAAGGACCGTAACTTGACCGTAACCGTTTTGTCTGCCGCTAAGTACCAGTTAGAATGTCTATTCACTGTTGCACTACAAATTAGCTGCACTACATAGATTAGAGGCGCCAGTGAAAAGAGCCAAGTAAAAGGGATGAGAGTTTGTGGAAATAAGATGAAGCAAGAATGAGCCCAGAGCGTGTTCCAAGGTTTGCCAGGCAATCAGAATGTCTCTTTATCTTGTGTCCCGTGACACCGCTTTCAAATTATAATATAGATTCTCATGCTCAATCCAGATATTTTTCCTTGATTTCACCTCGTAAGCCTCACCTCAAGCCTCACCTCAAGCCTCACCTCTTTCGTGTATTTTGTCCCTTTATAGAAAAATCGTCTAGTAGGCTGCTACTTCGGTAAAAGTTCGCTATTCAAGTCAGTGGATTGGATTGGCCATGTCGATGTGCTCAGTACTGACAGCGGTGTGTAATACGACCAATGCTCTTTTATTCAGAAGTTTATGCGCAGATATGTAGTATTAGTGTAATTTTATCAAATATGAAAATACTATCCCGTACGTTGTGCATTGAGACAAAAGGTTGGTTCAATGAGGAATATTGAAGGAGAGTACGGAGAAGTATTACCGTGGTCGCCAAGAGCGTATTTCGATGCGCATTGCAAGCATGGGTGCCGTGAAGCGTTCCAATAGATCATTTCATGAGGGGTGAAAGAGATGGTGTACCGTTCAACCTATAAATACCCCGTGCTGCCTGGCCCCAGCAGGCAGCCGGAATATAGGCAGACGCGTAGACGCCCCACATGTCCACGTTGATGATTCTGAAGTAACAGGGCACGCATCATCAATTAATTTAAGATGACACAATTCAGACGTACGCGCGTATAGCTACACGCGCCACAAAATGGATGGGGGGTAGGGTCTGTCTCCCAAAAACGTGGCCTTCGTGCGGTGAATCAAAGAAAATGCCCTTTACATGCGGGTATGCCATACCGCACCCGCATGACATACGCAGATTCGCAGATCCACCGCACGCCGGCCGCGCAGCCTCTCTGATCCGCCCTGGTGATGCGTGGTCTCTGTCTGAGGGCAGGAACTGCGATGCAAGGAATAAGATGTGATATTTATGTGAAACATAGGTGCGCTACTAGTAGCGCATGCCGCGCGTGTGGACGGGGAACAAATGAAGGCTTACGGCATTACGCGGAGGCAGCGCGTAGGCGGCGGTATGCGATGAGCAGTATGTCGGCAATCCGTTCGAAATTTTGAGAAGAGGGGAGTGTAAACGTTAGGAGAAGAGAACGTCGAGCGCCGTACAAGGAATACGCGCACAGCGCTCTTGGGCAGGACGGCGCAGGCGACCCATCGTAAGCTTCCCGAGCATGGTGAACCGGCAAATGCGCATGCGATGTACTGGACTACGGGGACAGCCTGCGGCGCCTGGCGTGAGTTCGATGAGTGGTGGGCGGCGGGTGGAGTGGTAGGATGGGACCTAGTTGAACGAGCTGGAACGAGATACATAGTGTATGGTGAAGCCCAGGTGAAGAGATCGGTAAAAATGGGCCTGACGTGCCCGAGCAGATCGACGCCAACCGACGTCACGTTTACAATGTAAACGATATGCACGCACAGTGTGCGGGACGGCGATGTGCCTGCGTGGTAAGCTTAATGGACGCGGCTGGCGGTGCACGGCTGGGCTAAACTAGGTTGAGCTGGGCTGGAGGCTGGTTTGGGCTGGACGCGGAGGTACGTAGTAGAAGGGCTGGAGCGCGGGATGCGGGGTAAGATATGTGAAATGCGGGGCGCGGGGTGCCGCTGGTGTCAGATTTTCGGTCCTGACGGGGATGAAAATGTCAGCTGAGGTGTGGCACAATGGTGAGGCATAGCCGACGCTCGGGCGTGTGTTGGACGACAAGAGCGTATACGAATCGTATTGCGGCGCAGCGAGCAAACGCGAGCGCTAGCCGGAAAATGGGCAGCGTGAGCGGACGCGGTGAAGGATATTAAAAGTAATACGCACGGCGTGGGTGGAGAGAAACAGCGCATCCAATGATGAGCCGCCGATTGGCTGAGCGCGGTGCTTTTAGTCGGTGCTTTGCTACGCGGGACGGATCGGAGCGAGCGTCGACGCAGGGACCAGACACAAGCTCAACGGGGGTTGTTTTACTCACAAAAATGTATCTGCAAGGCGCGAAACGAGGAAAATCCACCCGCGCCCTATGCGCACTGAGTCCGCGGAGTTTTGCTGTGACGACGATGGCGCGAGACGATGATCGGAGCGTAGCGGTGGATGTGCGAAATCCATCGCACAGCTGATGCACTGCACTTTACGCTAGACATCAGACAGATGTAGATAAATATTCCAGCTGGGCTTCGGCATGGAGCAGGGTCAACTTTGGCGCCGACCCAGCGGAGATGGGCGGGCAGAAGGTGAGGACGCGGTGGGAGAATGCATGGATGAGATACAAATGAGCCATTGAACTTGGTGTAGAGGGTTACACGGGGCGTGGACAGCGAGACAGTCGACGCAGCAACGAAGACCCGGGGCGCGCGCCGATTGGAACAGGACCGGTGTACCGAGCAGATATTATTAGTAGATGAGCACCAGACGAGCATTGGTTGTTGCCAGACGGAAATGAACAAAGCGAAGGTCTTCTTATTAAATGTTATGCCATTGCCAATGGGAGGTGAAGAAATTGCGAGCTCGAGGACTGGTCGCTGCAATCGCGGGGTACTGCGGGGTATGTGGCATGACGTTCAAATTAGAATGCTCAGGGTTGGGTGAAGAAGTGCTCAGCGGTGGCGTTGAAAATAGAAAATCCCAGCCGGCGGCGATAGAAGATGTCCTCCTCCATTTGATTCTTGCCCATTTGATTCTTGCAGACGTGTTTTCCGAGGTAAAAGCTGTTGACTCACTGAATACAGCCGGCGGCGATAGCCTGATGGGCCTTATTCGGAGCAGATAGGAGAGCCGGAAATAGCCGACACCTCTTGCTCCCAACGACGACGATGAGCCGTTCTCGTCTGCTGCACATCCGGTCCAGCAGCCTCTCTACGCTCGCCGTCCAGCAACCCGCCGCCGTCGCGAGGCCCGTGCGCCTTCCCAGCGAGGCTCCCAAGCAATCCCAGCATTCTCAGTTGGCGTTGGGCCAGCCGACACCGCTCACCCCACCACTTTTTCCGTGCACACCACCACCTCAGGCGTTCTCTGGTCAGGCGCCGTCGTATCATCCAGCAGCAACTTCGAACCCCCACCCAGCTCCGGATTCACCTCGAGCACACAAGCGCCCGCGGCTGAAGTACCGCCTCGACGCGGGCGCGTACGGCATACCGAAGCAGCGACCCAGCGTACCGCAGCGTGCATTCCACACGCCACCGGCGAGTGCGCGAGCCGTACAGGTCGGCGAGGATGCGTATTTTGTACGCCCGGATGCCATCGGGGTTGCGGATGGTGTTGGAGGGTGGGCGCGGGGGGCGCCACCATCAGCGTCTCCGACTCCCAGCGCTCTGTTCGCAAGGCGGTTGATGCACTTCTGTGCTGCAGAAGTGGCGGCTCTGGATGCGCCGTCGCCACCGCCTGTACGACCGCCAGCAGCACCGTTTTCATTCGAACATCACCTGCGTCCACGTCCGCCACCGCCACCGGAGGAGCTGTTGGAGGACGCACTGGACGACCTAGCCGACGGGATCGACGTGCTGCGCATCCTGGAGCGGGCGTACGATTCTACGGTACGTGCACACGCTCCCACTGCCACGGGGTCGTCAACCGCCCTCCTGGCTGTGCTCGATCACCCTCCGGCGCCTGTCCTTGCGCAAACGCCACCGCCGCCTTCACGACAAGATCCTCCGGACATGGGCCGCAACTATGCCGTCGGCTCTCTCTGGGCTTCTCGTTCAACCACAGCAGAGGAGTGTGACACCCCAGCGGACGCTGTCGTGCATATCGCTCACCTTGGCGACTGCATGGGTATGCTCGTGCGTGGTGATTCGATCGCGTGGCGCAGCGACGAGATGTGGTCGGGTGTGAGTACCTCGTTTCTTCTCCATGTTTTTGCACTAAGATCGTTGCGCAGTATAACCGCCCACTGCAGCTTGGGCCCCCATCAAATACTCCAGTCGCATCATCAGTGCAAAGTTCAAATTCTTCATCGGCGTCTGCATCCTCACAAAAATCCACGCCGACTCCGTCTTCCGCCCCCGCAGTTCCGGAGCGCATCCCTCTCCCCGTGCGCCCACACACCTTCGCGCTGCCCGTGCGCGCGGATGACATTCTCATACTCGCGAGCGACGGGCTGAGCGACAACCTCTGGGACGAGGACGTCCTCGACGAGGTGGTGCGCGCGCGGCGGGGGCCGGGGTGGGCTGCTGCTTCCGCCGCCTCCGCTGGAACGACTGCATGCTCGAGTGCGGGTGGAGCTGAGAATGACGCTCCGGCAAGCACACGGGCCGGAGAGTCGACTTTGGGTGGGATAGGGGCGCCTACGGCTGTCGGCGGACCTGCATGCGTAGACAGCAAGGAGACGCCTGTAGCACCAGCAGCAGCGGACCCGTCGAAGGCGCGCACAGCGTTTGCAGGACAGCTTGCCGAGGCTCTGTGTAGTCGTGCGCAGCGCGTCGCAGGGCGGCGGGGGTGTCGGTCGGCTTCGTCTGTGGTGTCGTCTTCGCCGACGGCGCCTTTGCCTGTGTCTGGTGCAGCGAAAGATCCTACAAAAGACGCCGCGGTATCGCTCGGTTCCATCCATGAGGAAGACGAACACGTTACTCCGTCATATGCAGCGGTGGTAGCACAAGAACCGCAAAAATCCGGCTCTCAGAGCCAGAAAGCGCGGCGCGCGCCTGGGAGGCGGGGCTCAGCCTGCGCTGAGACGTCGGTCGGATGTGCAGGCGCTGCGGCAGCAGAGGCGCCCGCGGAGATAGACGAGGTGCCGTTCGCGCGGCGGGCGGCGCTCGCGGGGCGGGTGTTCCGCGGGGGGAAGTGCGACGGTACGTTTTTAATTACCTTTGGTGATCTCAGAAAGAATTTGCGCTGACGAGTGTGTGTGGTTTAGATATCTCGGTGCTCGTCGCAGTCATATCGCCCGCGCCTACTCCGACGTCAGCTGGGGCGGCGCACCACGACGGCGTGGCGCAGTAGAATGTGAGATGTAGTGTGGTAGACGTGATGGGTGGACAGTGGACGTTGTACAAGCTATATGCGAGTGTAGGTTCTGGTGTAAGAGTGTGATCATGGGTGCTAGTGCTGTATGTATGTATGTAATCTATGTAGAGTATGTGTATGTTGAGTGGATGGCCGGTGCGCTATAGTGTATGATGAAAAATGATATATTGTGTTTCTAGCTCTAGAGCGAGGGTTGGATGATCTACGACTTCGATATTAGGACAGTTTTTTGACCGCAACATCCGGTTTTTATCCGTCTCGCCGCTGCTGGCGTCTAAAAAATGAAAATCGGGGTAAATTCGTAGTAACGACGCGCAGACATGGCACGGTCGATGTACGTGCTCATAATGGATCTAGACCACCAGTATTCTGCTTTTCATAATGCCACTGGCTCGCCAGCCGGACTAATAACCCTCGGGGACCACTGCGCATGTCAATGTGATTCGACGAGGGCAACTAGTAGGAAAACAAAATAGGTTTATCATCATCGCCGCCAATAGACTGCCAGCGGCCTTTTCGTTTTCGCGTATGTTAAATTAACGAACCCTCTCCTCGTGTCTTCGACAGGGTTTTTCGTGAGGTGGGAGTAAGGTTTTATCGGGACGGCCAATAGTGGACGACTCGGGCGATGTGCTCGTCTATGTATGCGCGCGCTAAAAATAACATTCGGCCCGGGCAATTCTTCCAATCGGCTCGTGCGCCAGTCACTCGTCCAGAGCTGAGCGCTGCGCCTTTGCCCAACTCTGCCTCGTTGTGACTTCAAACTTATCCACATCCCCTATATCACCTTTCTCCCAGACCCACACACACACACACCACCTTCTGCCCGTTCATCCCCGCCGTGTCCGCACCACAATTAACCCACCGCTAGTAGTTCTACCCTTGACCTAGAGTGCCGTGCTGCATCAGGTGAACGATGAATATCGCACATCCACCGTTGCACTCCGAGTGACCTCTTGCTCATAACGCGACTGTAATTACAGCGCTCCGCGGGCCAATCCTGAGCCTCAATTTCTGCGGGTGCGCGCGAACGGGGACCACGCCCTTTCTCCTCATCCGCAGTCACACTTGCTACGGGAAAGCAACTTGCGGTTCCCTAGGGTTCCCTGTATTCCATGCCGCTTTCCTTCCTTCGTTCCCACTCAGCCCGCTCAGCGATTTACTGTCTAAAAAAACTGTGCTCAGCAAAACGGCTGCTCATCATTGGTGGCGCTGCCCGTCCACCGACACCGTGCGTATTATTTTCAATTTCGAGCGCGGCGTGCGCTCACTCTGCGTATATTCCAGCGAGCGCATGCACTTGCTCGTTGCGTTATGTCGGGATGCATATACGCTCCCAGCACCCGACACGCGTGCATGCGTGGGCGGCTCTGCGTTAAGGCGCATTGCGGCCACACACGCTCAGGCGCCAACGCTATGCGTCCGTTTTGTCTGCACAAATGTGACGCTGGCCGGCGTCGATCTACTGCGCTAGGATCGGCTCTCCTCATCGTCGCCGTACGCCATCCCATCCCACACCACGATTCATTCCACTAATCTACCCCCACCCTGCCTCATTTTTTTCTTGCCCGCGCGCGGCGTTGGCGCTGAACGTGTCGGAGCCCGACACGGTGAAAATCAACTGGAAATATCAAGTGTCAATTGGTCATGAGAAATTCGTGTAGTTCATGTAAGCAGCCGTTCGGATTTATTTATTAGTACCGCTGTCAAACCGTCGTTGTCCTGCCGTTGTTACTTTCCTCCTCACCACTCGACTCAATCCATTCAATAGCAATGGCTATCGTACTCATCAACGACAAGTCTCTGCCACCCGGACCGTATATGAAAATTAAGCCTCCTGCTGTCAACATAGAAATGCGCACTACCAGAAATTATGTGTATGGTTTTCCACTTACGGAGGAGTGGTTTCGATTCCGCTATCTTCACGATCTAGACCTTTCAGCGCTCGATAAATCCGCTATCGAGAAAGAGAAGCGCATCCACACGGACATGCGCATATCGCACCTGATAATAGTGTGTGACAAGATGGAAGGCTGGGTGTGCAAGTGCCTTCCTACTTCGGTGCAGACATCTACGTTGTCGTCCTGCTGGTTTCTTACTATTGGGACTCCTGGCCGCAAGCCATCCATGGAAAGCGTCAAGAAACTACGGAATACATTAAGGCTCTATGGTATCAGAGAGAAACCGGATTGGTTTCCCGAGAATTGATGCGAAAAGGTGATTACCTTGTTTTCACTTTTGACGGAATTTATTTATCTATAGTACATATCTTTTTGTAGAAGCGCTGCAACCGGCGAAGGCAGCCCCTAGCACTCTCCAAGCTGTACTTGTGCTTGAATCGTCTTTCCTCATCCCTGTTCTTCATCCCCGTTTTTCCCTCTCCATTGTCACTTATTACCTTGTTGTGGATGTAACATTGTATACGGCAACAATGTGTCTGACCTGTGTATCTTCACTTATATGGGAAATTAGAGAATGTATACGTCTTGAGTGTGAAAAACAATGCCTTACATCCGACCTGTGTTGATCTGCCTCGGCGGGTTAAGCGCTTTCTACTATGCTCCCCAGCCTTCGTCGCTCCTCAGCTTGATGTCGGGTGCTGACAAGCAGTGCGGCTGGCGTGCGCCGCGTTTACATAGATCAAGACGCACCGGGGATGCTAGGGGTACTGTGCTCCTGCCACGCGCCCGCATGTAGCCATTTTTTATTTATTAAAATGCAGCAATGCACCGGCCAGTGGCTTCTAATTCATGGTTCGGGTTCCAGCATCACGCCACGTATCTAGGTACGCGCTGCCGCTCTCGGAAATTTCGCGCAAAGGATACTTCAAGTCGGGTATGCGTCCTAATAATTCACTTTGCGCTCACTTTGCGCATATTCCAGCAAGCGGATACGCTTTCTTGCCACGTTAGGGTACGATTATTATGCGCTCCCAGCACCCGACACCAGAACGTAGGCTACATGCACCATCATGTCGTGCTTAGGATAACCTTTTCATCTTTGCAAGGAGTGAAGATTTGGTAAAAGCAGCACCGCGCACGACGTACTTCATTTATTATCTCCTGCACCTCCCAACCCAACTGCGCGTCGCGGTCTCGCACGCTCCCGCGCCGCGACAATGCGTGTATTTCGTCTGGGTAGACGTGAATCTGCTGTGTTTCCCACTATCCATGTCATTACGCCCACCATCCATCGCACTCCTCTTGCCCAATCCTCGTACGCGGCGGAGAGGAAGTGCCCTGCTCTAGTGGACTGTGAGAAGGATCCCCAGACTCAGTTGTATTATTCACCTCTTCTAACACTGCGGAACAAGTGTCCGTAGTGCGCCCTGTTGTATGTTTTCGTTTCGACAGGGCCTGATGTGGATATTCCAATGCTGTGCCACTCATACCGGCACATCTGTGTGTGTTAACCTCATTGTATGAAAATTCCGAAAGAATCATAGAACATAGATCATTTCAGAAGAAGATTTTATAATATTTGTGTAGTGTTACAAAACAGGGAGCCTAAACAACAACAGGGGAGAAGCGTAGAGAAAGACAGCTCAGATTGTGATAACAGTTTGACTCCATGAGAGAACCCCACAGCCCAAGGAAAAGCGCTAGCAGAATACAACTCGGTAGCTGCAGTGTATCTAATTAAAGCATTGCAATAGTTAAAATCAAATCCAATTTAGCTGAGTATCAAGAGCATACCTCTTCACATCAATTCTGTGGGTACCATCTCGGAATCTCACACACACCATAGGGCAACAGCGATAACCTGAGTTTCTTGACATCCTCGGCAGAAGGCTTGCGCCCAGGAATTCCAATGGCCAGAAACCAGCAGGAAGATACCGTGGAAGTCTCCACAGAAGTTGGGTGGCACTTGTAAACCCAGCCTTCCATTTTGTCGCACATTCGTACCATACATGAAATGAGTGAGCCACCGTGTAATCGCTGCTTTTCTTTGATGGCCTCCGCATCGAGCCCGTCAAGCTTCAAGTCGTGAGAGAACCGGTACTGGAACCAATCGTCAGGGAGTGGGAAGCCGTACACAAACTTTCTGCTGTCGCGGGTGGCCATGTCATCAGGCGGGTGGAGGCCCACGAACGGCGGCGGTGGGAGCGATTTGTCGTCGACCAATCTAATCGGCATTGAAGGTGTATGAGGATAATTTATCGGTGTTCGTCAACAAATTGAATGTATGTGCGAGCTAGGCGGTGGCTGGTGGGAATGTGACGGCGCAATGGTTATGGCGGCGACTCATTTATATACTTCAAACTCTGAACCACGTCACGTGGCTTTTCGAAGCGAATTTGTCAATTATTTCCCAGGTTTGCTTGAGGTTATCACGGAGGTGGCTTCAAACATACGGAACCCCGTCTGAGATTAAGCCACTTGGAATATGCGATAGGAGTGAGACCATGAATGACGGGCCACGTCCCTCTCAATTAGCCACAGATGGCTTAGAAAGGTAAAGGTGGATCCTTTGGGACAAAACTCACCATTATTGACAATTAGTCGGCAAGGAGTGGGCGCTGCCTGCCGCTGGCCGCTGATACATATATCCCATCAGAGCTTAGATTGCCTATTGGGTCTTTGCACTGCTGCGAAAAACCCAACTCGTGCTACGTGTGTCTCTGGATCCGGTATCTGTGTGAGTATTGAACTGTCTCAAGGAGGACTTTAGGTGGCCAGAACATTTTCCGGTTCAACCTTCAAGTTGATCTTGATTTACTCAAATTAGGCAATTATCTATATTTGAGCTGAACGCTGAAGCACATAAACGGTCTGCTCAGTATTAGGAGGTGCCTTTTAAAGCTTTAATATCAGTTTCAGCAGTGTATCAACTTGGTGAACTGAGAGTCGCTCTTGAACTGATATGACTGGGACCACTGACCGTCATGTTAATATATGCTTTATATCAGATCCTCCCGCCTATTACCTGTAGCGGTATATGTGTGCTCTTTAGACCCCAGGTAATAGGAGAAGTTTTTATTTTGCTTCTTGACGCATGTTACCTTCCAAATAATGTATTAATCATCAGTTATTTGGCCCCATGAGGAAAAGGACGCTTATCATGGAATTACCTCAACATGCGCTGTCTGCTGTATTCCAGAAATTTCGATCTATACCCCCATTATTACAGATTGTACAAATCTGGTTTAGAGTTATTTCAGTATTCGTGAAGTTCCACTCTGATGTCACATATCCTCAAAAAGGTATAAAACAGCGTATCATTCGAAGAACCAAACCTATCGTCACCTTTGATCCTCATGTCTCAGCCACCTCACATTGGTACATTCAAGTCCGGAGTAAACACAAGGCTAGCTCTGAGCGCCGCTGTGTCGCCAACACTAAATCCACGCGGGCTTGAGGCCAACTTCATGCCCGCGTGGATATGCACTCTGGGCGACGCCATTGCGTTCTCAAATCGCCTATCAATTGCGACAGAACCCTACTTATCCATCCCAGGAGAAGTCATTGATGACCTTGACTTGGAGGATAAGCGCAGACAGTTGCTGGAACAGCGAGAAAAACTAGAACGTCAAATTGAACATTTACTTGACAAAGAAGCATCTCTTCTTGTACTTAATAATTCTGATAATCCTCCCCGAAGATCCAACAGGCTGCAGCAGGAAAATGCTAGGGAGGAAGTGAATCTATATGTGCAGAGAAATATTATTGATGAAGAACTTACTACTGAAGTGCGTAGCACAGACCAATACAAAACTGAGGAGGAGGAACATGGTAAGTAATTACTGAGACTGACATTAATATTTGTCATGCTGATTGCCGGAGCTTTATTACAGAGTTCTCATTCGAAATTGAAACAATGCCCGACGGACGGGCTCGAGACTCAAGGCCAGATCTTTCGGTTGCTTATACAGTTGGGGCTGAGATAGATGAGCCGACTTTGGAATATCTCACTGCCAAATACCCAGGCATCAGCCATGAAGCTCTTGATCGTGAATTATCTATGGTCCAAGAGCAGCATACTGTGCGAGCTGGGATCAAAATTGTGCACAGTTGCTCTGTGCTTATTGGTGAATGCAAAACATGGACTCCACGGCCCCGATTTGATCCCTTTGACGCGGAACCATTAACTATGCTCATGAACACTTACACGCCAAGCAAGGCTGCAACTGGTATCAGATATTCAATTGAAGATTTGATTTATTATCTATCTGTGTACTTTTTCACCCACCCCCTCTGCTCCGAGACCACTGCCCTAGCGAGCTCTGGCCCATACTGGAAGTGGAAATGTATTCTCAGAGACGAAGTTGTCAAATATGACTGGTTGACTGAAAAACCCCTGGAAGGCAGGGAGAATGAGGAGCTCATGGAGGAATTCCAAGAAAGTTTCAATGGTGTCCAGACTTATCTTTTGGCGACTCCGGACTCGGACAAGCAGATTACTTTAATGGCTCGGGCAATGCAGCGGATTGCGAATCAATGCAAGGATACAATTCCAACTCCACTTCCAACCGATCTCAACTTCAAATTAATTCCTGATGGGCCACGTCAATGTGCTGTTGGCTGTAAGAATACAACAAACCGTCGGACTCGGTAGATTTTATGCCTCTGACATTCCTCGTCACCAGCCACCTTGTATTCATTGTCTATTCATAACCATTGCACAGATTGGATTTTTGTATGCATGTAATAGTCTAAATAGTTCCTGTGTAAATGAAATTCTGAGAAAACAAATTTTACCACTTCTGGCGTCTAAATATTAACGTGCGTATGACTCCACCGACGACGATCTACTTATGTTACCCTCTTGAGCGTTCCCTTCGGTTATATCTCCCAGACAAGTGGCTCGTCGCTTTCCACTCAACCATTGCCGGCGCGTGTCCAAGGTCGAATTCAAATACTGCGGGGCGCTGCAGTATCGACGTGGAACATGCTAGCGTATCCATACATGCCTACCTAGGATCAGCTGGTTCCCTCCCAGCTCTCAAACTGTTCGTTTGTGCTTGCATACGCCGTTCACTGAGGCTCATATTCCCACATACATCGGGACACTGTTAAACGAGGCGGCCGCTAGGGAATATCAGCTCAATATATCTAAGTGCAGCGCGGTCGCAGAATAGTTAGTGTTTGCACCGTGGTTCAAACGTTCACCAGTGACGGGATTGATGCATTGTATATGTAGCCGCGTTGAGGTTCTACAGGTACATAAAAGCCCTTTTATCTTTTTTTTTTGTTATAAATGAAAGGGATCCGATGAGTGTATCTGACGCTCGCTGCAGCCGCATGTAGGTCCTCGCACCAAATTCAGAATTATTACTCAAGAATTCAAGTTCATTTTTGGCCATGATATGTTCCCGATTCCCCGCTGGGAATTTGATATTTCCCAGTTCGATTTCCTTTGTAGAGCCATTTATTCCATTCCTTGGGTACAATATCACACCAAGAGGCCCGAGAATAAGACGAGAATATGCAAGTCCACAACGATTGCCAATGGCTTGACTGTGATTGGTCCACACTGTCTGTGCATGCTTGACGCTGTGTGGCCTTGTGTCGCGGGACCGGTTTCGGCAGTAACCGGCGACGTCTAGCCTCGTGAAAGCAGGGTTGAGCAGCTCCCTCACTGTCCCGACGATGTCCACCTCTCTCGCCCTCCGCTCTCTCCCTCGCGCCCGCGTCGTCACTCGCGCTCCTGCGCTCGGTGCGTTTCACTACGTAGCTCACAGGGCCCCGCGCACTGACCGCCCACGACAGCCCGATTCGCCACGAGCAGCGCCCCGTATGCATACACCCCTGGCGGTCGTACGTTCCCTGGGTCTCTTATCGGTCCAACAGGCACTGAATCGCCGTAGCCATCATTCAGGGCACCGTGAACGACCCAACGTCATTTCCAGCACCCTCGCGCACGCACGGCTCGCACCACTGGGCATTCGAGCGCCTGCTCTCCGCCGGGCTCGTCCCGCTCACCGCCGCGGCATTCGCGACCTCGGGGAGCTCCTACCCGATCCTCGACGGCATCCTCGGTGTATCGCTCGTCATGCACAGCCATATCGGCGTACGTCGCCTTTCCTCGCTCTGTATCGGTGTCTCGTGTGCGCATCGGCTGATTGATTGATTGGCGTGGGGCAGTTCGACTGCATTGTCGTAGACTACCTGCACACGCGCAAGTTCCCTGTGCTTGGAAATGTAGCCAAGTGGGGTCTGCGAGCAGCAACCGTCGCGACTCTCGTGGGCGTGTATCAGTTCAACACGAACGATATCGGTGCGTCTATTTCTGTGTCCCGGTCCGTTCCTACACCCTTTTTCCCTCCATCGTGATATATTCCTGCCTCCCGTTTCCTCCACGACACCTATCTACCTCCTCATCTCGCTTAATCCGCCTACTCGTACCCTTCCCTCATTCACTGCGTATATGCGCGCTGACACTGCTCGCAGGTCTCACGGAGCTCATCGCAAAGGCATGGACGGCATAAGCGGGTCTCGGCTCGCTAAAACAATCGCTAGAAGGAATGGCATGTACCTCGATGTGCGCAATAATAATAACTACAGATTTACAGCGCCTGCTCTGTCGTTACGGGCTTTCGCATGGTGTTTATCGTATTGACGACTGGGGAAGCCAACTGCGGAAATACTCATCGCGAAAGACACACTTCTACGTTGTGTTGAGCTGAATGAAGTTCTGCAATTCCACCACCGCCACTCTTGCGCAGGGTACGCGACGCTCCGAACCGATGACACGCTCAGCTTCAGCCGTGGGGTACGCTCACTAAGTCCGCTTTGCCCCCGCCCATGAGGAAACACCGCTTCAGATGTAGGCCAGGGTGCACCTGCGGAATCATCGCGGGCGTTGTCACTGGGTGCTCACTGCTGAACGACGGCGCGCTTTAATCTGCTACTGGGTTTGGGTACAGCCCATGTGTGGCATGCGGCGCGGGGGGAGGATATATGCGCACCCTATTTTGGCGGGCTGTAACCCGGAAGGCAGGCGACGCCCGCACCGGTGCTCGATTATCCAGTCGCTATCGCTGTGAAGCGGGTCGCCGTGATCTTGGCGCTTTCCTTCTTTCCCTTGATTCATTGACATCCCTCTAGGATCTAGGAAGTTCGGTGATTGATTCTATTCTCGATAAGAGAAATTTTGCTCTCCGGCCTTCACGCGCCTCGACGGATGGTGATGGCGATACCGACGTGATCGCCAGGCGCGCGAGCTTGTTGAAAACGAGCGTAAATGTGTTAGGCACCCATTCGGCGTACTAAGCATCGCGCTTCCTTTGGGTCCGCTATGATACCCTATTTCTTTATTATAATTGTCAATCACCGTCACCAAATGCTAAGTATAATAAAAACACATAACGGCGTGTACGCGCGTACGAGGTGGGGAATGTGCTAAAGAGATGACACGATGACAGAAAGAAAAATAAAGAGTGCAATGAATCAAGTGGTTATTCGGACAAGTGATTGGGATCCATCGTCTTTTTCACTCACAGGAGCGTCCTTCGGTACCTTGACTCTTTCTGTCAGTTTCCTCGCGCTTCCCCACTACGTATCGCATACCGTGCCTGAACTCATATGTTCACTAGCATGCGCCGTCTGTAAGACGCGGACAGGGCACGTACCGACTTGCGGGGCGTACGTACGGTACGTGTGCATGACTACCTAGTAGCCATCTAAAATTTCCCCAGCGGCCTGGCGAGGTATGTCTCCTGTTTTCGCCTGCATGTGGTAAGCATCGGGGCTCGCGCATACAGTTATGTGCTCGCGTATGTTGCGCGAATGGCGATGGCCCGTGCGGGTGTCTAGAAATAGGAATGCGGCTCGGTTCTCTCTTCTCTGTCTACGCCATCACATCGATGATCGACTCACCTCTCTCACAGCCGACCATAGGCATCGGCTTCATCGACATCCTGTACTCGCTCTACGCACATAGCCACAACAATTCTCTTGCTTGCTACCGAACGTCTCCAGCGGAAATTCTCTGCGCACGGGCCACGGCGTAGTCACGTTTCGGTTCGTCTCCCATAGCGCAGCTAGGCTTAGGCTTCGTAGGCGTATTCTACGTCTCGCCCGCATCCGAATACGCTTCACACAGATAGGAGGCGTTTCAAGCAATTTTAACCGCACTGCCCACTTGTGGCCTAAAGGATTGCCTCTCTGCCTCAGTAGCCTCCCTAGAACTGATCACTATTTGCGAGTTATCCCAGTGCCGGTCGCCGCCTGGACGGGTATACAGTGTCACTTCAACAGACGCAGCGTGCGATGTGCTCTCACATGCACGCACCCGCATCCCGCTGGATAAACCAGATCTCCTCCGCCCATCCACACAGATCCTGTGTCTGTCAATCCGGAACTCTTCTACACGCCTAGCAAACCCAAAGCAAACCTCTGCTATCATCTTCCTGATACTACAGCACGCGGCTCAGGCAGACGGGTGTAGACGATGCATCAGCGGGGTAGGGCACCTACTGGCTATCATTCGTGTATATACGCTCCTGAAAGCGCACGTGTATCCCGTTTTCCATGCTTGAGTGTGCAACCGTCTGTCTGCACCTGCGCTGCTCTCCGTGAGCCCACTCAGCGGCTGTTCCTCTGCGCGTATCGCATGCCGTGCACCTGATCATCAGCGCCACGGCTATTGTACGCTCAGTCCTCTCCTCGCGAATACCGTTCTTTTCTCTCTCCCATATCTGCAGAACGAACTCTCGAGATCTCAAAGCGCAGCGATCCATCGCCTGTCACGTGTCACCGCCTGGATGAGGTCGAATGCTTAACCCGCGAGGCGAGCCGCGACGCGCTACCGACGCAGAATCGCACGCCTCACGTATCTGCGCAATCCACGAGTCGTCCATGCGCAATCGGCTCAGATAGCAGCTGCATGATCGCTCTTCCGTACCTCAAATCTTCAGTACCTCTCAGGAATGTGTGCAACCCGCGCGCCGACGCATATTCCCTGCAGACCCACTTCGATATCTCTATCCCCACGCTCTCTCCTCTCAAGCACGACCACCGCCCACAACACCACTCATCCGCTCCCCACCTGACGCCGCTCCGCCCATCTCATGCCCAGCCACGCAGGCCGCATACGTTTGGCCAGTCTATCTCGCATGCGCGCTCGCCTTCCGTGCCCTCGTGCACTGCGGCGGGTCGCATGCGTATCCGGGCTAAACAAATGTTCTGCGTCTACTGAGTGTCGTAGATTTCGCATGTGCGCCCTTATCCGCCTAGTGATGCAACTTCCCTCTCCCTCAGTTCGCGACTGAAAGCCGCCCTTGACAGTGCTGTGTTCATACATATCTGCAGGGCTTGATATCGGGGTGTTAAGCGCTCAGGTCTCAGGCTTCAGACGCTGGCTAAACATGCATCTTATAAAGAGCTTTATGCGGTTGGTATATTTTTTCGCGTGAACTTGTGTATATCAAATCATTCCCATGCAATCGGGATTCAAGTAGGCTTCATACAAATTACGTACTGAAAGCGATCTAGGGACTAAGATCGCCGAGACTAGCACCTCCGGGAATTATCTATGTACTGCCTTGTAACCTTGAAAATGTTGAAATTAAGCGCAAGAGGCTGCGTCAACAAGCCAGTTGATAGTAAATCCGTCCTTGACTTCTCCCGCCCATCCGGTGATGATAGCGGCGGTCTGCGCGGCAGTCTCTCCGCCTGCGGAAATGGTATCTTCGACGGTGAACGTCCCATCTGGGTTTGCGGTGAACGTAGATCCCTTTTAATAGTTACTCTTTGTCAGTTAAAAATAGCAAAAAATCAGCAGATGACATGCTCCATTGTTGACGCTTCCGTCTCCACCTTGTCCTAAGGCTTCTTCAGCGAGATTGCGTCCGATAACTATTGAAAGAGTAAAGCTCGTCAATTGGCAACTATTTCAGTGGTTATGGATGTACATACGAAGGTTGAATTCGGCTACGAGGTTCGTCGTGGAAGTGACTGGGCTTTGAGGGGCGAGCACGAGGGTGCAGGTAGCCGCGCCGCCGACCTGGCGCGCAACAGGAACAGTTGACGCGGCGATGGAGGTAACGGCGAGGAAAACGGTTGCAAGTTGAACGAACATGGTGAATGTACTGTTGAGATTTGAGTGACGAGAAGTGATTTGGTTTCTGAAAAGCTGAAGAGCATTTAGTCAAGCTTTTATAGGGTATAAACGTCGGAAAAAATTGCCCGTGCACCCAACAGGGAAAGCCTCAATCGTGACTTGGTCGAGAAAGCAGGACGGATACCTGAGCCCACCGTGAAGTTTTGCAAGTAGCATTCGCAATGTGACTTGGATCGCCTCGATGCTAACTGCGACAATGAAAACTCTTGGCAGTATATTTTTGTCATACTTTCCCAGTCAATATTTTTGCCTGGGGTTACCAATAATTACGGAATTCCAACGCCGGCAATACAACTGCAACGGTGTGGCGTTTCGTCAAACAGTGATGGTTGCAGAATTTGCTAATGCTCAGGCAGCAATATAACTTGTTAAAATGGATTGCATGGTGAATACAGCCCGTCTTTCATTACTTGAATGACTCAAACTGACTCCTTCAAATGTTGAGCAGAATCGTAAATATATATCAGAGTCACGATCTACGTAATTTATTATTGATCCCGACAAGTAAAATGTCGTTCTAATTGTTCAATTTGTTGTGCGCTACTGTAGTAGACTATAGTATCACGTCGTCTGTCGTTCGGTGATGCTGAATTTTACCTGGATTTCTGATATACGAATATCAAGGGTTCTCCAATGACTCCAAAGGCCACCAGACCGCCCGAGACAATACGAACAATGGGATTTCGCACGACTACGCCCCGCCACGCGCCGCTAATGGGATAAATGACGTAACATCCGTCGACGCCGGAGGATAGAGAGGACTCCCGACCTATATAAGTATCGAAAGCAAATGACGAGGTACACATGTTGATGTGTGGACGTTGGGTACAAGGGAACGAGTCACAAAGCGAGGGAGTATCGGCGCACCGCTTCAAGTTAAGCCAGGTAGCAACGCGCAACGCCCGCTGGTATGAGTATCCAGTGTTTGGGCCGCGCTTTTTCTAGCCCGCACCCTGAAGGCCTGGAGTTGGACCCCATCATACCTGTGACATGCGGCATATTACTCACTTGTCTCTTGTTTTTTTTCATCGTGTGTACAACCTTCGTATGAACTCAAATGTCTCGCGCGCAGGCACTTTGACCAGAAACACCCAAAAACATTGCTCGAATTGCCGCTACACGAGCGGTTGCGCCTTTCTAACGAAATAAAGTTGCCCCGGGCTATGTGGTTCTCTTCTTATAGAGTGAACTTTTTCTTCGCTAGAGTCTCCAGGGAGTAGCTGCCTGTCTACGCTGCGCGCGACTCGAGAGTCGAGGATGGGTGGGCGTGGCTAAAAATAGTCATACGGCCCGGTCTCTCCGCTATTGGCTCTCGGGCCCGATCCTCCCTTGCGGCGTCACTTCGCTGTCCACATCCATCACTCAGTGCCATCCCTCATCGAACCTCTCTCACAGACGACCCGGCTCAGGGAATCTCTTCAAGTACCTCGTGCACGCACATTGCCACTCCGACGATCTTGCTTGCCAGACAACAAACGCCGCCGGCGGCATTCCTGAACGCACCGCGCAGTCTCATCCCCCAACCTAGACCGTTCACCTGGTACAGCGCAGTTAAGCTCAAGCATCGCAGATATTCACCACATCCGCATTCGAATATATTTATTGTCTTCATTTGTTCACGCACATCCTGTATCTCTGACAGCTCCGCGTTCTTGCTTTCGGCCAGTGATCTCTCCGATTTGCTTCCCGATCCTCACCCGCCCTAGTGGACCGCACGCTGCACGCTCAGATGGACGTAGAGCGCGTATCAGTGGTTTAGGGCGCCTACTGCCCATTATTTGTGTTTTTGAATTTCCTTGCAAGATCACGCGTATCCCGCTGTCTCTAACGCGTTTTCTGCTCCTACGCTGCGCTCCATTGGATATTCAATAGGCTATTCCTCGGGATATATTGGTCATGCATCCAATAATTTTCCATGCCTATTCTCTCCCTGTTTTTTTTTTTCCGCGCCGTCCATTCACAATCGGTTCAGCTAGATATCAGCTTTACGCTCGGCTCTTGCATCAGGAAAAGCGTAAACTGACTATTTGCATTATTGATCTCGGCTATACTAAATTATGCGAATAGTACAGTCTATACCTCAATATCTTTGTACCTCTCAGAAATGTGCGACACCCTCGTTCCGACGAAACTCGGCGGCATGGGTAGTCTAAAGGCTCCTTCTGTTTTCTTATTGCGTGCGTATCCTCATGCGCGTACGCATACTACAGTCATAAAGCCAGATTTTATGCATGGCTGCGATCTTTTCCAGCACATTTGCGCGCCTTGATCATCGTAATTCATCTCGTCAATGCTCAAAATCAACTCAGCTTCTGGAAACATCGAGGACGTACATGAAACTTCTTTAATTTAATTCTTTTCATTGGGAATACATAGTACACTGTCCTCAAAATAGACGAGCAGGGTTTCCGGATCCTGACCAGCGTCTATCCTGCCCTGCAGACCCATATCAGAACTATCCCACCATTATTGCCATCCACATCTATTTTCTGTCTCCGGCCCATCTACCGCCCACAACAGCACTCATCGGCACCCCACGTTTGGTCAGCTACCTTGCATCCGCGTCCGCATCCGCTGCTTCGTGCTCTTGCGCCCTCTCATTGGCGAAATTATGCTAATTCTTTTCCCACTGGTTCAAATAATCCTTCGCGCCCACATTTGGTGATAAAGTGGAGTAGATTGAGCAGCGCCTCTACTCTAAGCCAGTTGGGGTCCCCAGCAGGTGGTTGTCCACGAGTCTCGTTCCGAAATTCAACACAGCCGTTTATGACCTGGACAAATTAAATTCGTTTAAGCCTAATATATGCTACGATTTTTCTTTCCTTCACTCACCCATTCAACTTTATGTTTCCCGACCTCCATGCCGAATAGCGCCCTCTCAGAACCATTTGAGTCCGCAAAATGCCGCAGTGCCCCTGCATTCCATACTTTGTGGGGATTTATCTCTTCGAGGTCCGCCTTCCATCGAGCTGAATCAAGGTTGAAAACGAGCCTGTCAATATCTTGCAATATATAGGTTTTCTCCTCTTCCTCGTCTTTGTCTCCTTTCTCGTCCGCTGCCTCCCGCAGAGCTAAGTGATGTTCTTGTTTAGCCTTGAGGATAGATCGCAAGGGAGTTATGAGCGCGCTGCGCGGGCAGCGAATGACTCCATCTAGTGGAGCGAGGAAAGTTGCAGTGGAAGAAATTTGAGACATCTTCTTGTTCTTAGCCAAGGTGTGACAACGGGATGTGTATTAAAGGGAGAGGAGGAACCAGCTCTAATGTTGGATATTCGAAAATTGCGTCGCACACAGCCTTTGCGCCCACAAAACGCCATCCTCTCGCACACACTTTCATTAGTTATATATTTCGTCGCTTAATCAGTGCTCAACGGCAACGTCCAACTTTTGGGAATGCGGAAAATCTTAGTGTTATACCATGGCGCCAGGGTCATGTCCTTCGCGAGCGAGAGCGACGTGCCCGCAAGCTAAAAATACTCTCTAAAAATAGACGAGCCGACCTTCCGGTTCGATCCTGCCTTTACTTATTTATCAGCGTCCATCTTTCCCTGCAGACCCATGTCGATATCTCCGTCCCCACCTTTCACCTCTGAAGCACAAACACCGCCTAAAACACCACTCATCCGCTCCACACTTGACACCCCTCCGCCCACCTAATGCTCAGCCCCGCAGGCCGCACGTTTGGTTCAGTTTACCTCGCATCCGCATCCGCCGCTTTGTCCTCTCGCGCACTGCAGCAAACCGCATGCGTATCCGCACCGAATATATGTTCCGCGGCTACTGGGTATCGTAGGAATTGCATATGCTCCCGTGTACTCCGCTTGCCGATGCACCTCCCTTCTCTCCCACCTCGCAACTCAGCGACTGCGAGCCGCACATGACGCCAACGCCTTGACATTGCTGGGTTTACTCTAAAGCACATTAAAATAAAATTCAAATAAAGATTAAGTGTGCAATAGTTACCTCAGTCTTCGCTTCAACACTCAGGATACCAACTTGGAAGCTCTGTAACACCATAGAGCAGCAGCGTTTTTCTCAGTTTCCTGACGTGTTCTTCTGATGGCTTGCGCCCAGGAACCCCAATCACCAAAAACCAGCAGAAAGACCTATTCGAAGTCCGCACAGCGGCTGGGCGACACTTGCACACACGTCCGTCCATCTGGTCGCCAAGTGATATTAGGCGGCCTATGAGTGAGCCCCTGTGTAAGCGTTGCTTTTCCTTGATAGCTTCTGCGTCAAGCATTGACGTATCCAGATCGTGAAGATACCGGTACTGGAGCCACTCTTCAGAGAGGGGAAAGCCGAAGACGAATTTGCTGCTGTCGCGCTTCGCCATGTTATCAGGCGGGAGGAGACCGACATACGGTGCAGGTGGCAGGGACTTGTCATCAATAAGTCGTATAGGCATCGGTGTGGTAATGTAGTCGATGGGTATTTGGAGTCAGGCAATGGTGAGTGAGATGACGGCGGCGACTCCTTGTAGATTTCCCATCGCTCAATACGAAATTCCTGAAGTTTGAACCACCTCACGTGGCACTTCTACGCGATTTTCCCGCGCATTACGTCGTTCTCATGTATCGCGTTAGCATAGAATGCCGATCTCCAAGCTCTCGAGGGCATAGCGTTCTGTGCGGTGTCTACTCGGACACAGAGAACCCGCTTACAAATTAGCTTTATAGACTCTCCTGCACGCGCGGCGTGTATCCGAATAACCAACCAGCTCGTTGTACATTCAGGACCTCGCCTTGCCTGTGCAAACAGAAGTCAAACCAGCCGCGGGAGATCACTGCGTCTTTGGGAGCTGCATGCTAGCATACATAATGTTCATACATCTATGGCGGTCCATGTGGGGAAATATTCCCCGTAAGTTTTAGTTGGTCCCCGGGAATTTATACACAATTTTTATGTTCCCCGA
>JAEKIV010000537.1:0-42079 GCA_016801325.1 Hypholoma fasciculare
TATCAATTGAACTTGCTATTCTTTTAGCACACCTAAGACTTATACTTAGTCCGCTAAGCGATAAGTCTTCGAGGTCGTAACAGTCATTCCCATAAAACATCATATTTAAATCAAGTCCCTCTGAAATACTAAACTCATTAATGAGATCATCGGTAGTTAAATTGTCTAAAGGACATTGAAAATAAAATGTTGCTCGTCAGATCCAGAAGCAGGCTCAATGACCATCTATTTAAAAGCAATGTATTTGTAGGTCATCACACCAACCAATTTGGACGATAACTCACCGTAGCCAAACCCTCCTCCACCGGCTCTTCTCCGGGTCCTGTAGCAGGCAGTGTGCTCCAAACCATATCCGCGTCGACGGCTTTAATCTACATTCAGTACATTCTCAGATTATCAGAGGGCTCTCATTTTGTGGTAGAGCTTACAATGTATTCGCCGCTGCCCGCACATTGAATTGCGTAGGTAATGCCCTGAGTTCCTGGAGCAGAAAGCACAGGAAGGGGGAGTTGCTGTAGATATGCATTGAGTAGATGTCAATGTTAATTGAAAAAGTACTAACAGATTCCGGCAATGCGCCTGTAGTGACGTTCCGTCCAAGCCCGACATTAAAGATGGTATAACCGCCTTGATCAGCATTTGTCAATGTCCACTACATGTGTTTTTCTGAATATACAATGGTAGGATGTTTAAATAGAGACACCTACCACTCCGAGGTTTCCCTGAGGAGGGGTCTTTTCCATGATGAGAGGAAAGACTCCCGTAAAGGGCGAGCCCACACCAACGAGTTCTCCAGGAAGTGCGACGCTCTGAATCGAATATTTTCCTGGCGCGAGGGTGACACAGGAGTCCGTGCGGGGAGCCTGTATAATATCCATATTCATTAGGCACACTCACGAACATTGTGACGGTGAACTTACAGGGGCAGCAGATGCGTGCAAGACGCTGGAAATGGCAACGAAAGCAAGGCTGAAGATTTTGTTGGAGAAGAACATGTTGGATGTTGGAGAATGGTGTTCTGGATAGAAAACGCGTCGAGAGCGTCCAATTTATAGGCCTAAGGCCTTGAGAGTTTAAAATAAGTATACCAAGTTCATATGATCCTTCTGCTCCGTCAGGCGTGCTAAAGATCACCTCCGACTGCCATTTCAATCGGCACGCAGATCGTTGTCCACGGCACGGAGAGATTTGGCCGGTACAGACATTGCATGCAGCAGTACATAATTTCTTATTCTATAGTAGAAATTGAGCCATAGAGTAGGTAGGAGTTCCTAGAGATACCTCGTCTCGATACCAGTATTTGTCCTTTTTCTCTTTCAAAATAGAAAATATTTGCGATCCTAAAACCCCAACATCCTGTCTAAACATAGACTAGTAATGATAGGTCACCGACTCGGATTTCTTTCAATATAAGTTTAATGGTGACTTCATTGGGAGATTTAGCCCGCTTCAGAGCCTCGACCGGTCAGGTGTTCCGAAACATTGACTCGCTTTTGTGCTTCGCGTATTTATTTTTCTAACGGGTCGTTGACCATGGAAAAACTATTCACATAAGTTCACTTACCTGCATCACAGGAGCGACGATCGGCCAATAATTATTGGCCCCTCGAACAGCTACCCACTCTTACTGATGGTTGAGTGGCTCTGCGACTCAGCATTCCAGCCTGTGGTTTATACGCGCGCAGCTATACTTTTTAGGGTGGTTTCCTTGGGGCTACTGCGTAAGCTCTCCATAATATATGTAACACACTTTGAAATGATACTCGTCAATACTATACCGCATTGAAGTAAACCCTGGTAAATCCCCTCTAGTCGAATCATGGGTTTTAATTTACTAAAATAGATGATCTCGAGCACATGGACTTCTGGGGAAGGCCTAGATTGCCGCCGCCAGTTCAAGTTGCGCCTAGGTTATTTCTGTACCACACTAACTCCAGAACTTGACCATCATATCGTGCGCCAGAATTGTCGCTGCGGGACGCAAAAATTCTGCTCTAACTTCTTCCGGAACGTCGGCAATAATCCACGGCGTTATCCTCCGATCGTTCGTGGCAATGCCGCAAAAGAAATCGCCCTTTCGGCGGCTCTCCATCGCGCTCAGATTTGCAGAGGCCAACATGCCTGCTCAAGTGCCCTACATCGCGTCCACGACCAACTCACTCAACCTCTTTCTCTCTACATCAAAAGCCGCGTTTCTACAGGATGCAAAGGAGGGTGGGGACAGGGCTGCACGATGGACGGTGGTGATGGGCAACGAGGCGGGAGGTACGTGGCCTTCGTTCTGCACCGAATATACCACGAGATGCCTGTTACAGACCTTGACTCAATCGCAAGTGCGATCGGGTATGCGTGGATCCAGTCGGAAGTGCACAAAACGCCTGCGGTACCGCTTATCCAGGTCGAACGCTCTGACCTAACACTGCGCGCGGAGAATCTGCACGCTCTGAAGCTCGCGGGGCTGAGCGATTCGAACGAGGAGCTGCTCACGTTGTCTGAGATATCTGAATTCGCACCCTTCCCCGCGCACAAGTTCAACCTCGTGGATCACAATCGACTCGCCGAGCGGTACCAGGTCGACAACCCACGCGCTGCGGTCACAGCGATCATCGACCACCACCAGGACGAGGGCGAGCACACTGAGGCCAGCCCGCGCATCATCGCTGTGTGCGGCAGCTGCGCCTCGCATGTAGCGAGCCTATGTCCACGCGAGCTGCCTGAAGAGCTCGCGACTCTCCTCCTCGCGGCAATTGTCATCGACACGGACGGCTTTAAACCCGAGGGCAAGGCGACACAGCTCGACCGGGACGCGGGGAACCACATCGCCGTCAAGTCGACCCTCGCACGATATCTGCCGCCGCTCTCTGCGCTCGCGCCGATTGATTTCAATATTCCGGACGTGCTTTACGGCTCTCAGGCGATCATCGAGCTCACGCAGACACTCTCTGACAAGAAACTGGATGTGTCGCATTTATCTGCGTACGACCTGCTGCGGCGCGACTACAAAGAATACACGCACCGCCTTCCCTGGGCGAGCGCCGCCCCATCAATCAAAGCGGGTCTGTCTACAGTGCCGCTGGGGCTGAAGGATTGGGCGGACGACGGTCGTCTCGAGGATGCGGCGGTCAAGTGGATGGAGCAGCGCGGTCTGACAATTCTCGGCGTCCTCACGACCTTCCACGAGGCCAAGTCAAACATCCTCGGAAAGAGCTCGAAGGGAAAACACCGGCGCGAGATGGCCTGGATCATCCTTGCGGGCCCCCAGCTTGCCAGCGCAGAGGTCGAGGGCCTTAGCACGGACGTTCTTGCGAATAGGCTTTGGGCGGGACTAGAGAAGGAGAGCGAGATACAGGCTGAGCGATCAAAGAAGCTTAGTCTCGAGAAAGGAGGGAAACTCCCCCCGCAGGCGAAGGCGATGGTGTACAAGCAAGGCAACGCACACGCAACCCGAAAGGCGATCGCGCCCCTTGTCAAGAATATCCTAGAAGCAGAATATTAGCACGAATCCCATTTTCTCGGCTGTCTTTGTGCTAGCTGCATCGATATTTTGCTAAGACATACCCTCCTATATGATACCTCTTCCTTTCTTTTGCTTGGATCTTTGGTGGTGTACACTTTTCTGACATGCTCTAGACGATATTGCTCACTCTACCATCTTCCTGCATGACATACTCACTGTCGACGACTTAGATTATATCCAGGCAGGATTGCCATCAGCATCGATCCTCTCACGCAAAAGCTCACGAACCCTCAACCCAAAAATCACTAACAAATCACTGTGCAAATGATAAATGCATCAAACTTATAAACATGTGGTCAAGGGAGTTAAATCTCTGAATACACCCCAATCATGTCTGCGTTCTCTTTCGTGCTTATTTCAGTTCGTGCGCCCCAGCGAGCAGCGGCGCAGCCTCCAGAGTCCAGGTACAGGTACTGAAGTACTGATGCGCGATGTAAAGTCTAAAAATAGCTCACCGTGGATCAAGTTGATCAAGCGGATCAGCAAGCTCTTCCCCAGAAGGAATCAGGCGTCGGGCAAATAACGGGGCCAGTGAGTGCCACACAACGACGGCTTCACCTATTCTACCGCTTCACCTATTCTACCAGAACGCTGTGCCGCAGATCCACTGTTTAACACCTCAAAGACGCGTGCTACAACGGACAGCGATGTAGTGTTGAACGGATTGAATCTCTCGGGCGGTGTTTGATCATCAAACACGGGAGGCGGATCAATTGATATTTTTGCAGGGCTGTCCGCCTTCCAATTGTCCAGAGCCACATTATCTAGCATGTATCCATCTTGATGCTTGCTTTTTGAGTACTATTATTAAATTAATGTCGGCTACTATTCAGTGTATTGAAGTATCGAAAACGTGTTGATAACAGCCCAAATATCTGGGACTGAATGTACTGAGTCATAGAAAAGAGTACAGATAATAGTAGTATACAGGGAGAACGAAGGCGATTTTAATGCATAAGGCGGGATGGTGGTGGTACATATTCCATATACACAGCGAGCAATACAAATATTGATACAATATAGCGCACTAATCTCAGGTCGGCGATGGCGGAATGGCAAGCACCGTGGCAGCGTTCCTGTTTCAATCTGATATCATATCTAGAAGAGTTCAACTGCTGATATGATGAATGTCCGAAGAGATCATCTGCAGGAGAGATGCATGATCAAGGGTGTCGGAAGGGGTCGGACGAACAAAAGATATATGAACGTCTTGAATGATGAGGGTGTGTAGCTGTGTGTAGGCATGCGGTGGACGTAGACCGGGGATTAGGCGTCGCTGAACCCGCTCTTCGCCGTGCTGAACGAGGTCCTACTATCCGGGCGCTGGATGAGGTCGTCCATACAATCGTCTTTGTATAGCACCCTCGCAAACATATTATCCCCAAATTCGTCGTCGCTGTCGATGCTCGTCGAAGGTGTGACCGGGTATTCGGAATGCGCCGAGTCGGTATGATTAGACTCTGAATGGGTGGAGTCAGAACTTGTCGAGCGAGAGTGCGCGCTCGGGGAATGTATGTGCGTGGAGCTGTGCGATCCGGATGGAATGGCGCCCGACCCGATGCGAGATGTCGTTGAGGAGAGGAAGTGGCGCCCATACACGGCAAAGTCGCGCTCAATGCTCGGCGTCCGGAGTAACCTACGGTGCTGACGCCGTAGTGAGGTTGGAGTGCCTGTCGAAATAGTTAAGGATATTGGATGCTTGTAATTCATAGATTCCATGGACGCTTCAAGAATTGTCCCCAATGACCGTGTCGGAGGCTGAGCAAACAGAGGTGTTTGCCGCGGCATCTCGCAGACTGATAGATTGTCGGAGCATTGAGAGAGTAGAGGGCAGTAATGAGGTGCTTCAGCTATCTTAGGACCCACCGCCGCGTAGTACCTCGCATATCCTCCAGGAGCAACTAGTGGGAATGGGTCGGTGAAGTCGCACCAGCGAACGAGATCGGGCGGTGTGTCGACTACGTTTGTCCACTGTTCTCTCGAACTTGACGAGAACTCTTGTATCGATCGACGCCTCACCCGTTTCGATACTTTTGCGAGCATGGAAGTGATTGTGGAAGGGAGAAGGTGCGATTAGCAGGGGAGCGGCTTTCGCTAACCTGGGCCTGGGATCTCTGGGAAAGCTTAAATGGAATTGGGACACGTTGGCGGGAACGTAAGGAGATCGTTGGAGTATTGACCGTTTCCAGGTTGGGCGTATAGTTGGAACGGAGTGACGAGTAAGGACTCCTCGCCCAGCACTCGGTAACGTTAATATCAGGATGATAGCGGAAAGGAGATGTCCGCCGTAACTGACGCATAGTATGCGATTAGATGTAGCGGTGATTCAAACCAGGCCTAAAGCAGATGTCATTAGGCTAAGGATAGCTTGACAGCACCAGATGATCGGCGGGGGAATCGTACTGGATACTGACCTCAGGAAGGCCTGAGAGCGTGTAGTGGGTATTATTGGAAAGTCAGTACCAGTAGACAAAGAACAGTCGGCTGTCGGCCTATCCTTACATCACGCGACTGCGCAGATCCAGTCTTTCGACGGTCCGCCTCAACTTGCGGCATACATGAAACGAAAAAAAAGCAGGAAAGGAATTCACCAGGCATTACCCTGAAAGGGTCAAATGAAGGACTCTGGTCTCATTCAAAACAGATCAGACTGGAAAACTGCACTCAATCATATTGAGACAGGCTGAGGAAGGAACCGAGAACCGGTAACACAGTGATGCTATATTCTGTCAAAAATACTCATCGCGTGCCTCTCTGAGCACCGCATTTCCCAAGGGCAAGCCAATGTGTTTCCGCGGCCTCAAGAGTTTGATTACATAGGTACGACATCTAGGCATCACAATAAGGTAAGCCGTGGATGGAGTCAAATGCTACAGATAGACAGCGCATCATACAATTACATGGTTGAAAATTAAATGTGCGCACGACGCAAATCTAGAATGGTACCCTAGCCTTGATGAACACAGCGCAGACAGCCTGCGCGATGGTTGGTGGCAGATGTACAAGCATCGCATCTTCTAAGTACTGCTTGGTTGATTACTTGTAGATCGCGGGAAGGAATATCGACAGTGTCTTGGGTAGCTCAGGTTCTTGAAGCAGGTATATATGTAGCCTCGCGCACGAGCAACCCAAGCAACAAAATTGGCCTTGTCTAGAATCATCGAAAGGCAATATACACAGCAGTGCCGACCTGCCTTGGTGCTAGAAGGCGCAGAAATCGAGCATCAGCCAAGTCGATTCCTACGCGAACCTCACCCAGGGAGTCACAGCATGTCGATATCCCAATCTTGATGCTAAGAGTTCCCCACTGGTCCCACCGGTCAAAGGAGCGAGGCTCGGGAGTGGCGTGCGGTAACAAACGGCAGTACAGTCCGGGCCTGGGTTAAATGTCGGTGGACCGGTGAGCACTTGAGTACCTGAGGCAAAAATGGCAGCAGCCCCACAACAAATACACGCCAGACGTGTTTCATTGCGTGTGAATCCGTTGGTATCCAAGAAGAGTGCTGATGAAATGTCCAAGATGTGGCTAAAGAAAGAAGCAAGATGCTACTCCTTCCACTGCAGGTGACTAGAGCCGAACAGATGCAAGCCGTGCGCCGAAAGGAGTCCCAGGTGTATGTATGAGCTTATCTGAATTTCGGATATCATCCAGGATGTATCAAATTCTTAAGCTTGAATTCAATGCCGTCCGGGGAACCCGTGAGTTGTGTATTTGGCCTCGGCATATCGCATACCACCTGTTTGTCAGATATCGGGCTGTCACAGGATACCTTGCTGCTCTGTTATACCTGCAGAGCAAGCAGTGTGTGATAGGATTGGCAAGTTCGGACCGTCTGGCACCACAGATACGGACAGCCAAGTCCGGATATCATCCGCTGTATCGTCGAGGTCCATGCGAGCTCGGGAGTAGTGCAGACCAGATAGCACGGCAGCTGTGAGGGGGTGGAGCGCCGCGGCCTTAAGAAAGCTTGAACGCGAGCAGAGCAAGCTGTGAGATCTGAAAAATGGTGCCACGAAGACGTCGAAGAGAGCGCCGCAAGAGCCCGGAGCCAGAAGCCGTACCCTGGCAGTACCACGAAGACCGATTCGTTTGCCACGCCAGTGCCACCTGTTCACTAGAAATCACCACACGCGACGGATTCAGAAAACTGCACTTAGTATTTTGGTCAGAATTTGCGTGTGAAGCCAGTAAAATAGCTACCTATGCAGCGCTATCCAGTAAATGCAGTGTGTTCCATGTGCGTGGCATGTGCGCCGATTATCACCATTCACAAATAGTAGAAGCGGTCTGCAAAGGATTGCTGGGCGAAATTCATGGAGAAACAACCAAGAAACAGATTCCACCGAAAACCTCCGAAATTCGACGGGCTGAGTCTATTTGTCCGTGTTATTTTGGTGGCCACTGCTACAACACTGCTACCTCAGATAATTATTACAACGTACATAGATTACGAGTGAAGGAAAGGAATATGACTGCATTCAAAAAGGCAGGGAGTATCAATATCAAGAAGTAATTATGCGTGTCAGATAGGCATACAACAAACAACAAATTCAGTCCGAGACTCCAAGCCCGAAGGGACAATACGGCCCACGCGCACGCAATGGGCGTGGCGGCGAGGCGCGCGGCTTTTAGACACCCACATCGCGGTTACGGTATGGGTGAAGGGCCAACAATGCGCCGAAACACATGCCGTGCCATCTGCAGTACCAATACAACGGCACCGCAAATCAGACAGGCGAGAGCTACACATCGACGGGCAAAGCGGGAGAGCAAAGCAGGTATAATACAGTAGGATGCGCCCAAGTAGTCTTGCAGTGGGTGACCGGTGAAGGCGTATAGGAGGTGGATAAACAACAGATTATGAGGGGGTATGCTTCCGTAGATCCATAGCAGGGTGTGCCTTTTCGTCTATATCAGTTGGGATGCCGCAAGATTTTCTCGTAGGACACCATCCCGGACCGTCTCCAGTGTCGTACCCGTGGCTGTTGTGTCCTAGACAAATAGACAAAAGTCATTCAAACACCGCTGGTAGACGGGAATGTGCTTACAGTCACAGTCGTTGGATAAATGTAGCAAGTCCGATGTTCTGGAGAATTTTGCTTTTGGATGTCTTTAAACTTCTCACGTAAATCTACACAGATGGTCGGTGTCAGACGTAGCCTGCGTGCGCATAGCAAACTTACATTTGACAACAGCCATCACCTCGTTAGGACGATCACCATAGCTCGGGAGGTATTGCTTGACTTGCACGCCGCGTTTGAGTTTTCGGCGGAGAAGGTCACATTTATTGAGGAAAAGGATTAGCTGAGTGCGAGCAAGCAAACGCGAGGAGCAAATCGAAGTCCATAGGATGATAGAGTCCTCCAAGCGGTTGACCGAAGGGTCCTCTTCTAGCCGTTGATCAAAGACAGATACAGGTGAAACTGGAGTTCGCTCAGAATAAATCACCCTCAAATGTCAAATGATTGCGAGACTTACGGAAAATAACGACGTTGACATTATCAAAGTATGGAATCCATGCACTGCGCTGTGATCGGGGATCATTGGATGTGGGAGGTAATCGCAGAGGGAGGATACACATTTGCGTACCTTGGTTCGGCAACCTCCAACGTCAAAGATACGCCATTCCCAATTAGAAGTTGGTCCCCCTGAAGTGATATGTTTAGGATGTCGAGTCGAGTAGCCGAATGATGAAGGGAGCTCACATTTTGGATTCTCCCAAGTGCCCTGTTTGAAGTGAATGCGGTGCTCCTGAATCCCAACTGTTCGAAGGCGAGCGCGTACAATATCGTCGTCCGTGATCATATATTCACGGGAAGCTACACGGTCTAGGTCGTTCAGGAAGCTAGAGGCGAAGCGTGTCAGTGGAGCGGGGTTATCATCAACACTTTAGCGTACAAGCCTGCGCTATCATTCATCTGGATCCGACGGCGTTTTAGCGCAATCCGTACCGTTTTATCTTCCCAGAGAGCTTTCATGTCTTCTTTGCAGTTCGCTATTGTGAACGTAATTGAGTCCGAGCGTTGAGTGGACGGTCCTTCCCCATTTTTCCTGCGTTCTGGGCTTAATACCTCCTTCCACGACCTCACAGAGAATTCTGGTTTTCTGCGAATGTTGTTTCCAGCATCAGGGGTGTCAAATGGTGTCGCGGACAGTGGCGTTGCCGAGGCAGTGATTTCCTCCGAGCCAGCGCCCAGCAGCCGTTTCAAGTCAGCTTCGACGCCTAGCAGCGGAGCCAGCCGAATCATGAGCAACTGATGGCGATCCGTAAACTTTATAGCGTCTGCATCGTCGGCTTCATTCGGGGGTATCTGTTCGTCTTCAGAATCCACTGGAATGTCACCGTTCATCTCGGATTCGATGACCTTGAGGATAGTGATGATAGATCGCACTATGTTAAGCTGTACGACCGTGCGCCAGCCATCTCGTTCGTGTTCCCATTCGTCCCGGGCATATTTCATGCGGAAGTCTGCACTTGGTCATTAGCAACCAAAAGATAGCATGCACAGCCAATTTACTCTTTAGCGTAGTAGATTTACCTGACCGAATGGCTTTAGACCGTACTACGAGACAAAGACTGAGCCTGCTCACCACTCTCCGACTGCCCCAAAATGAGAACCTTGATCACCTTCCGCTCCTTCTTCGACATTGCCCGCTCCTGCTTGATATCCTCGTCGATGATATCACTATGTCGTTGAGCGTCGAGCTCGCGCTTCTGGCGAGCGGTTTTCTGAGCGGGGGTCTCGTCCGGGGGCGGCTGCATAAGCTCATAGAACGGGTCTGTCGGGCCAGGGAGGAAGGGCATGGCACCGGAGGCAGTGGGGAAATAAAGCGTTGTAGAGCGAAACGGATGTTCGCTATTTGAGACGATTGATGGCTCGTGGCTTAGTCATGTGGCACTCAGGGCTCTGTCAGGGCGAGGAACTATTTGGCGCACACTGCACACCTGCGCCGCGCATAGGTCTATTCAAGGTCTATTTCTAATTTAAAACCTCCACATCTCCCGGATTTCACCCAAGAGGCATCGTTCGGAGCTAACTGCGCAAATTGAAATGAGATTCAAACTATATATTTACCCGCTCAACACCGTTACTTACCTCACCTGTGCCTCTATGTATAATAGTTTGTGGGAAATATCGACATACACTGTTGGCACGTTTCTTGTGTCTACCCACGCTTTATTTTGGGAGACGTTCATGGAATTTGGTAGCCTCTCGTATCTTGTATGGCTGCGAAGATCGGGACGTTTTAATGATGGGTGAGATTTCACATCTCCAGTGCCTCCTGGCCTAAGTCTTTGACTTTCCCTCAGTCTAGTCTTGTTCCAAAAATTATTATGACCAACATCAGAAACGCAACAAACATTCAGAGAAAATGTACGCGTTGTCTACTCCAGAAAGCTTTTTCATGCGAAAATATTACTGCACGGTCGAAGCACTGGGACAGCATACTGCATTATTATAGGATATGTTCTGTTATTTGCACCAGCTACTCAAGAACAGGCAAAAGCCTCTAGAAATGGAACCGAACCCCATTGAAATAAACTGAAAATACACGTATTCTCCATTCAGTATCGAAGGAATTTGAAGAGATCAGTTACTGGTCGTAATAATTGGTTTATTAGTTTCAGATGAGTCGTCGCTGAATAAACAGCCAGTAACTTTGAGTATGAATCATCTATCCGACGAAACGTGCTTACACCGATGGGGTAGAATTGGCTCCGGCGGGATCGTACAAAAAGATGTCGTACAGCGCTGCAGAACATTGAGCGCCTAATATAGGTGCAATGATCATACACCAGATCCAATATTCACTGCATTTCATCAAGGTCAGTGCATAACCAAACAGCCTGCATCACGACGAGTACGTACTTCCTGAATGTATAAACCTCCTTACCGTATCCAGCCATGCTGAGAAACAGGCGCGGCCCAAAGTCGCGCGCCGGATTGAAGGCGAATGCTGCGGAAATGCCGATCAGCATTCGAACAGCATAATGCCATGCGCCGCGTTGTATAAATAGGGCCTGCATACCTGTTTGCATCCCAAACGCTATCCCGAGGCCGAGCAAGGTCAGAAAGATGACGAATGGGAGGACTGCCAGCGGTGGCGCCGCATTATTTTTGTCCGTAGCCGCGATGATCATGAAAGCGAGGATGGCGGTGCCGAGGAATTCGGAAAAGAAGCTTGACACCTGCGTCATGTAATCGAGCTGAAGGGTCGTACAAAATGACAGTCAGTTCCATTAAATGTATTGATTGGGTTCCTGCAAGGGTCCCCGATGGAGACGACGGAATAGGCGCTCACCGCGAAGCTTGAGAAAAGTCCCGCGGTTGCCTGGGTGCGCACATGGCGGCCGCCTTCAAAAATATCGATTGCGTGAATGTATTGACCATAGGCCAGGCCAGCCCCCACGATGCCTCCCATGACCTGCGCAAATATATAGACTGCGATGGGACCACTGGGATCAAATAGGACACAAGGTAGTGCAGACTCTCACGTACTGGGCACTTTCTTCCAAGGGAAGCCTCTCCGTGTTGCCATAATCAGAGTGATCTCACGGACAGAACTGGATCAATTTATGCTTGGTGTGAGGCAAATTTAGAAAAAGGGTGCATACCGCTGGATTGACATGTCCACCAGAGATTCCTCCTGCAATCCAAACCCCTAAGGCTAAACCTGAACAAAAGTGTGTATGAGAGTATGAGTCAACACTCTCAGACTGTGGTTTATGGAGACTCGTTCTCACCGATGGCCCACCCAAGGTTAGCAGAAAGGAATTCCTGAGGCATTCTCGTTGAGTGGTGACCGGTGACCGGTGACATGGAACGTAAAACGTAAATGCTTACTCCTTTATGGGTTGAAGAAACATTCGGATTGGTAGACAGGACAACTGAGCAGTCTGCTCCTGCTCCAATTGCGACAAATACCGCCACTCCCAAAAATTCAGCCATGGGAGCCCGGATTTCATGTCTGTGTTTCATACGCCATATAAAGATGAAGGCAAAACCGTCATTCAATCGCTCACCTGATTTTCTGCCATGTGCTCCATACAGTACGCGTCGGCAGTCTCTGGGAAGTACTCGAGATTGTTGGAAGCGTAACTTCAGGATCGTGCAGCTTGGACATTTCGTGAAACGAGCTCATGGTGTAGTCAAAGGAGTTTTTGTTGCTCGTTTGAATATATATACGACCAAAGGCAGGACAATGGCAGGTAAGGGCCAGAGTAGAGGGGCTTCCATCTTAATAGGCTCTTTCGACAAGGCAGAAGTTAGCTCTGGAGGCGTGAATGGAGTGTATGACATGCGTCTTGTTAGATCTATGACCAATGTTACCTATTTTGTGAGACGAACCGCTTCAAGTTATGCACGATGCATAGTGGACTATGCGAGCTTTCTCCGGAGTCAACGAACACAGAGGACAATATGACCATTTAAGAATGGTTTCTGTGCAAGCAGTCATCGGCGACGAAAGTTCGATGGGAAGGTACTATTAACTGCAGTTCCTTCGAGTTCCAAACGCTGAGTCGCCTATATAGCTCGAACGATTCTATCAAGAGATGTTATCTATTCATAGCTCCGGCTCGTTATCCCTGAGCGACACTCTGTCAAAAGTCGGTCCGACAGTGTGGCACAGGTGCGGTGAGTTTATTCTTTCAATTCTTGATGGCAGAATGCCTCGTTGAGGTTATGCTGTAGTCCATTGATCGAGGTTCGTTTTAAACAGAACATATGCCTCGCCTGCGTAAAAGACATAAACCAGCAGACAACATTACGTTCTGAACTTCGTTTTTCGACGAATTTCAAACGATTCGGATGAGCATTCACCGTAACGGCATTACGGCAAACTCCGGACGATCAATTGATTTCGTTGCTTTCTAAAAATAGTCCCTCCCACAACAAGCAATCTGGGGAAGCCATTGCCAAGGCAAAGTCCACGGTTAAGTGCGAGTTACATACATACACGTACGGCAGGGCCAGAGTCACTAACGTCAGAAGTTTCCGAAAACAAAGGTTTCTCTAGTCGTATCTATAAGCACGCGGCTACCGATCCACCGCCGTTGCAGGCTGTTGCACAATGTCACCGTCATGTTTTCATTTCGCAATGCCACACGTTTACAGAGGCTGGCTTTAGCTCAAGGTTACACCGATGTTTCTGCAGCGAGAAGTAGCAGTGTGCACCTTAACATGAGGAGATTTCAAGGACATATAGCCCAAGCGATCAGTGCGGGGAAGTACATCAGACATGCATATGGGCTCAGGAGCCGGAATTGCCTCAAGTCCTCTGTGAATTTTCGGGGAGCCAGACACTGCGGATCGACCCTGTAAGCAGTCTTGGCCCGAAGTATGGGTATGTATCGCGATAAGTATGTAATAAATCTTTTTTCTAGGGTCACAGGTCAACCAGTATTAAATTACAATATATAAATATAATCGGAAATCCGACTGGTATCGACAATCCCAGCGTCGCCTAATGACAAGCTACACAATAGGTTTAATGGGAGCGTTTAGATCAAAAAATTTCTCCATAGTAGTTTGAAGGAAAGAGGCGGCTATAAATCGCCTCGATGAAACATGTACTACGCATCCAGGACCATCAAGTCACAAGTCCCCGGCCAATTACAAGGCCAGATACTTGAGGAGGGAGGCTAAAGACACACTTTTCTTTAGCAGATAATACTTACTTATCAAGTAAATCCGAGCTTAGCTTATAAAGGTGTGTTAGTATTTTTGAGCGTGATCTTATTCATACCTTGTTCGTCTCCATCCCTCTATCCTAGCTAAGACACTTCTCCATCCGCAACTTAATCTCCATCAGAAGGTATTCCATCTGCTTACCACAACTATTCATCAAATAATTCTCCCGTTAGTAAACCCACAGCAAACGCCCGGTCGAAATTTGCCAGCCACACGCTTGCTTTGAATTCCAAAGCGTGGCCGGGACCCGTCGTAGGTTACATCGCCATAACACCGACGTCAAAATTCCCTCGCTCCATTCAGTCCCCTGTACTTATGACCACCTTGCGGGGTTCAATAATTATACAGATACCCGAAAGGAAGAACAGGCGTGTGATTGCGCATGCCTGACACTACCATGTACATACAACACTCAGGAGTATAAAAGGAGTACTAATCCGCAGCGCGGTACAACAATGCCAGAAGGATTAGGATTAGGCACATAGACGCACAGAACTCGCCAGCTTTTGAAACGGCGGAGCTACGCCTCGCTGCCGTCTGCCTTCGTAGACGACGCATCACGTTCATTCCTGCCAATTTAGATGAAGAGCCACCATTAGCAAGAGCATACTGCACAAAAGAAATCCAAATCATGCTTACACCTCCTCGTCGCCAAAGCGCCCATTCTCATTGAGGAACAAATCATAAAACACAGCTGCAAGCTGCGCCCCGACAACCGGAGCCACAACCGGGCACCACAGCCAGTATTGGCTGAAAAAAAAGTTCAAACAAATTGTCAGCCCACCAGGAAATCGACGCACGAATAGACACGTACCTGCGGTAACTGTACAGCTGCCTTCCATACCCCGCGAAAGTTAGCAACAGCCGCGGACCGAAGTCCCGCGCAGGGTTGAACGCGAACGCTATGTTTATGTACACACACGCGGTGAGCGGCGCCCGCGCGGAAGCGAAGTGAAAAAACAGGGGACGCACAAGTCTGCATCCCAAACCCTGCCCCAAGCCCAAGTAGCGCGAGAAACAGCGCAACGGGGAGCATCCCCGCGGGCGGCCCGCCGTTCTTCTTATCCGTGGTGGCGAGTACGACGAACGCAAGCAACGCGGTGCCGATGAGCTCAACGAAGAAGCACGCGATGTTGCTCAAGTAGTCAAGCTTCGTCACATCTCTCTATCAGCCCGGAACGCGTGAAGCGATGTATAGTCGGATACACTCACCGCAAACGTCGCGAATAGCCCTGCGGTCGCGCGCGTGCGCACTGCATGCCCGCCCTCGAAAATGTCGATCGCGCCCACGTAATTCCCGTACACGACCGCAGCACCGAACACACCACCAAGAACCTGTGCGAGGATGTAAGCTGTTACGACATGTGAGCTAGACTTCAGTGGCCATCCCCTAACGAACAAAAACAACACACACCAGGTACCTTGCGCCACGGAAACCCGCGCCATGTAGCAAGCGCGAGAGTGACCTGCGCAGAAGCACAAATAATTAGTTAAGGTTTAGGTCAGGAGAGGTCAGGGGAGGGAGGGACGTACGGCAGGATTAAGATGCCCCCCGGAGATTCCACCGCTAACCCAAGCACCCATCGCCAGCCCTACATATAGGCACAGGTTAAAACGCGATGGCGGCGCAGATGCCGACTGAACTGCTCACCGATTGCCCAACCGAACGTAACGGAGAGGAAGTCCTAGCGCCGGACGTTTCGTCAGCACACATAAGCTGTCAAATGCTCAGGGAGCGCACGCACCCCCTTGGGCGACGCTGCCACCCCGAGGTTAGTGGACAGCACGACCTGGCAATCCACGGCCGTCCCAAACATGACGAAGATAGCCACGCCGGCGAATTCTGCCATCGGCTGGCGGATAACGTTTCTGCCAAGAAAGCTCCGGTTCACAAACCCCAATAGATATGCTGCCTGACGCTCACCGTATTTTAATCCATCGACTTTTGGGTGTGTTGGAGGGGAAGTATGAATCGACCTTACATAGCTCAGACTCGATAGGAGAGGTGGCGATGGCGGTAGATGCCTTGGACAGGATCAAAGAAGCGGAGTGGGACGCCATTCCAGTACCCTTTTTATATTCTCGAGGATTAAGAGAACGACGCGAAACCGTGTAAAAGAGGGAACGGAGGGGAAATGAGGCGAAAACGACAGCGCGCGCCCTCGAATATAAGCAGAACCATCGCGCGTCACAACCAGGCCGTAGCGGAATGAAATTTTACACGTATAAACGCAACCGCTTGAATGACTAGACGCCGAATTGGGTCCCGCCAGTCCCGCCGTACAAAGGGCGGTCGCGCGCCGGATGTCGAAATGTCGTTCGGGTGATGCACGGCTGACCCCAAAATGGCAATTGCAGCCCCAGGACACGAATTCTAGTCATGGATTCCAGTTACAATCAGCATCAATCGCGCGCTTTCCGTTCATGAAACCTAAAAAACTGCGCTGCGCTGCCTCGTTACTGATACGCGTGCCGTAAACTTGCAGAGTCGTAGGCGCGATTGCCGCGCGCTCTGGCGCGCTCAAATGAAATATCTGCATTGGAGATTTTCTAGGTCACCGGTTAGAGGCGATCATGACAAGAGGGACCTACACAAAGAGAGTTAGATGTTTATTGAAGCGAAGCGAAATGAAGGTGCATACTTACAGCTCTTATGGTCGGTGGACAGACTCGCCGAATATCGCTGGACACAACGGCGCACCCCTGCAGACGCTGCAAAAGCGCATATATCCACTGAAATTGCCGAAAAGACGGTTGTTAAGGCGCCGGCTTGGGCACATATGTAGTAACAAAGAAGGTATGCAAAGTAGGACGAGCATTGAACAGAGCTTCCCATAGCAAAACAAACCCTAGTTGTGCAGTTACCAGTCGAACTTGTCGGTCAGTGGAATCAGGGACCAATCGGAGGTGACGAGTACACAGGACTCTGAACGGATCTTCGAGACAGACTTGACATAACCAAGATCGGCAGAGCATGTTGAAAAGTACGCCACCGTCTCTCTTCAACTGTTTTGGACGCATAAGTTCGACGCTAGCGTTTGGCTGAAGAAGGCGGAGCATCTCTTCGCATAAGATTTAGCTATTTCACGACGGTTGGATGATTACATGTGTCAATTTTGAGCTAGACAAAATTAAAAAGCGAACAAGGTCAGAAGCGATTCATGATAAGAGGCACCAATGGGTCTGACTCAATATGAAATGAAGCGAAGCCGCATACACACAGTTCTTGCGCCCGGTAGAAAAACTCACCGAATGTCGTTTGTACGCCGCATGTGTAACACTCCTGCAGACCCTATTACGAGCGCATATGTCCACTGGGATAGCCATCCAGATGGTTGTCGGACGGCATCATTGCGATGACGGGCAGGAATGTGGCATTGAAAATCCCTCCAGAGGTCCACAGCGCAAAAAGCTAGCTTCGTATGATTTTGCAGTGTTCCTGTTCGTCGGTTACGTCGGTTGAAAAATAAGGTTTGTTCGGCGGCAAGGGGAAGTTCAGAGGATTCGGAGCGGATCTTCAGGAAATTCGGTACCATAGGTGGAAAAGAACAGGTCGCCAGAACTTGACTGAACAGAACTCGGAATTTGTGAACTTACGTGTACGCGCCACCGACTTCCCAACGACTTCCTGCAGTATTCGGAAGAGACTCATATCGTCATAATGCTCCTGGAAAGTGGCTAGACTCTTTGCCTGGTCGATGTCGACATCGACGTTGGAGAATAAGCAAAACAGACGTCGACGTGACCAAAAACAACACTGGCAAATAGTCTAAGCGATGCTGACAAGGCATTTGTCGCCGATGCCGGCGTCTCTTCTCACCTGCAGTTATGTCCGCCGTCGCGACCCCCACCCGCCAGGCCATCCTGAACCTGTATCACACGAGTCTGCGCACCTCGCAGTCCTTCAGCTCGTACAACTTCCGCGAGTACTTTGTGCGCCGGACCAAGGATTCCTTCCGCACGATCCAGGTACGCTGGAGTCTAGACTCTGGACCCTGCTTGCGACTAGCCGTACTGACCATAAAGCAGAAGGAGACAGACCCTGAAAGGCTGCGTGTGCTCTATGCCGAGGCGGTGAAGGAGCAGACCATTCTGCAGCGCAGCGCGCTCGTCAACCAGCTCTACGGCGGGTGGAAGGTCGCCGTCGAGGTGCAGGACACAGCCACCAATCCCGAGACAGTCCTCGAACGCGGGAACAACTGAGCCCCCACCAGACGACATAGACGGAGACTTGGCGATTGGATGGGGTGGGGACAGCGGGACGCTCTGTGGTGGATTGGTCTACGGCACCACAGACAATATTACTCGGTCCTGAGGGACACAAAATGCGTGGATTCCACGGAACATCAGCGACACGTACAGAATGGGTGGCGGTGGTGGTGTATATTACCTTTGCTTTTTGTATCACGCTATGACGATCTCGGTGCAGGCTATCCTGCGCAGATACAAGATTACAACGTTACAAGTTGAATACAAGTTTGCTACCTCTCATTATTGTATCAACGTTCTCAGCACGGAAAATTACAGCGTTCAGCGATTGTGCAAGCCTCTACATATCGAAAAACCCAGTGAAGACCGAATCTTTCCCTTATACAAAGTTCTTTGAGGGCTGGACTGATGGCGTGGGTAGTGTCATCAAAAGTGCACCTCTTGGTTGAATAGGCGGTGATGCTTGAAGCTTGAAGGGTGGTCAATATGCGGAAAGCAGTGGTTTTTGAGTGGTTTCCCAAAACGAGAACCAGCGACGACAACAAGAGACGCGCCTCGAGAGGAAGCAAGAGGGAACCTGTTGATGATGCATTACAAACCACCGGGTCCGTCAATTCGTCGTCTATACGTGTGTAATTTTGTATATTCTGGAGATGGGATAGATATTTAATGATACACAGTCAATTACATATTATTGACCTAGCTCTTCGCGTTGTTCTTCTCGTCTGATGGGCTGCTCTTTGCAGTGTTCTTCACGTCGTCGGTCGAGTTGCTCTTCGACGACCACCACTTCCAGCTGCTAGTTTTCTTTACCGCCGCGCTCGTCGCCCCGGTTGCCGGCAACGAAGCCGCACCAGCCGCCTTCTGCTGCTCTTCAACGCGCCGGTGTTCTTCATCGCGATTCACCGTAGGGCCCTTCACCGTCCGCTGCCCCGCAAGTCCCGCACCAGCTTCCATCTCCACAACTTTCTCAGCCTCGCGGAGCCGGCCCTCGAACTCTGCCCTTTCTCTTGCGCGCTTCTTCTCCTCGTCTTCCGTAGGCTGGGCCTCCGCAAGCTCAGCGGCAGAACGCCTCTTCTGCAGCGCCATTGATCCTGCGACGACCGCGACGATCGTGAGGCCCTGCAGCGCCACGCGTGCGCGCATCCAGTAGTTCATGGTCTGCGAATCGCCCTGGCGCATCTTCACCCCGGACATGACCAGCGCGCCGCACGTCGCAAGGCAGCCGATCGGCACCCAGGGATTCTCGTTGAACTTGCGCTTGAACTTGTCCGCCCATGTCTCGTACGGGTCCTGGTAGAAGCGCGGGCGGCTTGGTACTGGTGCGGGAGCGGAAACGGGCTCGGCCATGGTCTAAAGCGTTTCCGGGTTGCGTATGTGCAAGAGTGAGTGCCTGTGGGCCGAGATTTCAAGGCTCACGATGTCCCTGGCTGCAGACGCGATCAGTGCTCCTTCGGGGAGCTCGGAAGAACACGGGTATGGAGAGCTTACAGAAGCGGTACTAGTGTGAAAGGTTCCAGAATGCCCGAGATTTGGGAGCTCGACGGGAACTCCAGCTTGAATGACGGAGCGGTGAGGAAGATTCAGTTTGATGCCGCCGCTCGGGGGCGTGAGATTTTTCCTTTCCGGGATGTCCGAGTATATTCGACGGTATATTAGACAGGTTAATTTCTAAAGGTTTACGAGAAAATATAGGAACTCGAGGAGGTATCTGGGGATATTTTGAGGACCTGATAATTTTTTTAAATATAATCAGGTCTGCGCTCAACGCTCACAGTTCACCTCACGGGATAATCGATAACCCCTCAACATTACGAGTGTGTCATCCGCTATCCACGGTTTAAGCAGCTCTGCGTTCAAGAGAGAATCAGTAGCATTCTCTGAGGCATGGATCCAGTAGAAGCAGCCTTATTTGAGGCATGGATCCCAAAAGCTACACTCATGAAGATAAATGCTGCACCTAGAGTCTATACATCTACCGATGAAAGAAAATCAGAACATATTCAAATGATAACCATATTCTACAACTTCCTCGAATAAATGAAGCCGAGGTAGTAAGTTAGGATGTTCCTTTTAAGCACTGAAATTCAGTGGCACATGTACAACTGGCGATTGGTAGTGTAGTAGCTTTCTTTACAACTGCAAAATACTAGACTTCTGCAGGAGCTCCGTCGAAGTCAGTAACTGGTATAGGACCTCGACGACTGACCGCTGAAAATGTACAAAATTTCAGGTAAACATAGGCAATCCACTAAGTTAAATGCATACTCACGGATCCCCGTCTTCCCAGCTCTGAAGCAGCGCCACTCACGAGGACAAATGCGGCGTCTTCACACCCGTCCGCCTCAGAGGGCCTAGCTCTAACGTTCGCGGCGTCCTCGCGGTGCTAGGTTTCGCCCGGCGATGTAGATAGCACAGCACCGTCGTCGCCCCGAACACCCCGAGTTCGATGACTGACAGCGCCAGCTCCAGCGCCGTCGCCGTAAGCTCGCGCGGGCGCACGCCTCTGTCACAGCGCGCCGCGTGCGGGTCCGGACACCCGTTGTGCCCGTACCAGTGCAGCCGCGCGTCGAGGGCCCAGCTGCTAGCCGCCGCCGCTCCCGCCCAGTGCAGCGCGAGGTATGCTCCGTACGCGAGGCTGCGGCGCGACGCGGGCGCAAAGGCAAGGAGCGAGGCAATCTGGTGGTGCTCGAGCCACACCAGGAGTACCGCGCCGAGCTGGTATGGGAGCGCGAGCGCGAAGCCGATGATGATGACAAGGCTGTTGGCGTGCCGCCGTGCGAGGAAATGCCGCGAGGTGGCGACGGTGCAGGCGAGCGCGGAGATTGAGACCGCGAGCGAAAGGTACACGAGCGTAGGGAAATAGCGCGGGAACTTGGGCGCGGTGACGAGGGTGTTGATGGAGGCGGCATCGGTGTGGGTCTCGGCGTCTGGTAATTCTGAGTCGACGACGATCATGGTGGGGAGGATCAATACTCAATCTGTGAATATTCGCCGCCGCAATTCATATCCAAAGTTTGGGAACGGAAGGGATGTCATAGGACCAGACCAGTGTGAGATTCCTCCTTCACAGCTATGTCTCCATTAAACGGCGAATTGAAAGCTTATTTGGCGGCCTGGTAACACACGGAAAATCCCCGTACTTGGCGTTTTCCGTCAGACACGCTTTGATGATGGCTCTACCTTGACGATCTCATTTTCGTGGCAGCGCGTAGCATGGCTCTCCACATTGCGAGTTTGAATATATGAAAGTGATTTCTTGCATAAGATAGCATATTTCAGTGCTAGATCATTTTCATTATAGATCCCGCTCAAACACCGGTAGTAGCGTGATAATCGGGAGGGGGAAGGCACCTACTAAAGCAATACATAAATATGACGCTCTAGTCTGAGAACCGTGATCAATGTCAGCAAATACGCAAAGAAGATTCAGTGATAATAATAATGCGAACTGAAATGGTGCCCTTCAATGGATGGGTTAGCTGCAACAGGTGGCTGCGTCGGTGACTGACCTAGCGGTAGCGCCCAGCATAAGCGCCCGGTGTCAACTCCAACACGCTGCATAACAGAGTCACGGTAACCCAGAGAATCGCAACGAGCGCGGTACTAATGCGGCAACATATTAATAATGACCGGAACGACTTCGGAACAACTAGCAGTGCGCTGACCTGGATTTAGAGACGGTTACGGTTGACGAGCGGTATCAGGCAGGATTTTCAAAAAAGATTTGAACTTTCGAAAGTAAGAATAGAAAATCGGTTCGATATGGTGATTTCTGCCGGCATTTTCAACTATTGGCCCCGCAGCTTGCAAACCAGCTCACCGGCCCCGCCCAGCTGTGACATTCCGTGGCTGTGCATACTTTCCGAAGCTAATTCATGTCGTAGCTCAGTCCCGGTTCCTGCGGGTGCTTGTGCATGGGCTGGACGGCGCTCTCGGAGCCTTGTACAGACCGTGTGAACATAGCATGGAGCCATTGCATCGGAATTTGACCGGTACGCATTGAATTTATCTGGAATACGTTCAGACAATTGCAAAAAATTTGCGCAAGTACAAGTAATTCGAGTACTGAAAAATAAAATCAATTTCACTTGTTGTTCAGTAGTGCGTGATATCAAGGCAACACAAATAAATTTGAAATTGAGTGAGGACGCCAGTCAGCTTCCCTCCTCGCATCTTCCGAAGTTGATAGCAGTGTTGGATTCCCGCGGATAAACTAATCCGAGTGCCTCATACACGAGTACTTAGAAACCCCGTAAGATAATTCCTTCTTTATTTCTGTATCTAATCCGCTGCGGCAATGCCAAGCAACCGCATCTTATCTGAATGTACTCACCTTTGAGGCTTGTGCCATGGTGTATATATTTTCTTATCTGAGGATTACACAGTAGTATTACTCACGGTATGTTCTTTGGCTGGTGTGTAGCTACCGTATTTCTGTGTAGACACTCCCAAGTCCTTTGTCATGCAAACAACTGCGGTGAGATGTGTTCATTTGCCGGGCCATTCTTTCAAGTCGCCCAATGTACTAATGCGCTTCCGCAGTGCGAATAAAATTATTAGAAGCTAAAAAACATTCGTGCTCAGTTGTTTGCACAATAAACGACTGTGTTAATAATAAGTAATAGTAATTAACAAACAGCTGTTCCAGACAGCAAGGAATACTACCTCACACTGCACGGGCATTTGGTTGGATGATTAGAGGCGCTCACGGCGTTCAATGCCTCATTTCTTTAGTAGGCTAAGTATTATAAACTTAGAAATATTGGGAAGGCAATATATGCATCTAGGTCTTGATTTGAATAGCTTATTTTACGACTAACAAGTGAGGCTTGAGAATGTTACAGCTAATTGGTATGTAGCCAAACTTGAATGTGTTCTGTGACTTTAGCAGAAATTGACCCAGTAAGCAGTTCTCAGAAGCCTTGTCTCAATTTCCTGATACGTCAAATTTACGGAAGTTCTCACAAAGCCTAACTGCCTCTATTAATCCTGCGCTTCCACCTTGGACTCATTTGTTGGCTCTGCGCGTCGCACCTGCGCCCAGGCCTCACTCTTTTCCAGAGGAAAAAAGGCAAAAGCTCATATTACAGCAATTGAGAAATATAATAAAATATTTTGCGGTGCCATATACTAGCTTGAATACATCTCCCTACAGCGTAGAATGTACAGAAAATTATTAGAGTAACTTGAGACAGTGCGAATCGCACAGCAGCCCGTATTTCACACGGTCGCGAGAGCGCCGTCTAGCCCATGCACAAGCACCCGCAGGAACCGGGAAATCAAATAAATAATCTCGGTGGCTTGAAGTAGGTATACAGAATATATGCCAGCTGGGCGGGGCCGGTGAGCTGGTTTACAAGCTGCGGGGCCAATAGTTGAAAATGCCGGCAGAAATCACCATATCGAACCGATTTTCTATTCTTATTTTCGAAAAGTCAAATCAGTTTCTGAAAACCCTGCCTGATACCGCTCGTCAACCGTAGACGGTGTATGTCCCCGAGCCTCGTGATGTTCAGTGGAATGGCCATGGAACGAGGAGACCCCACGCGAATTCCCTAAGTTGCCGGCGATGACAAGAGAAAGGATCAGTTATAACCCGCTAGGCTGCAGTTCCGTGCTTTAAATAAACCATTGTTGGGCAACACGTATTTTAGTAGAGCGGAAGTACATAGTACAAGCTGGGCAGGGGTTCTATAAGTGGTTAGTACATACATGGACAGTAATAACTTCCGCAATTGAGAAATGGAAAGGCAATGAACAGTGTTCCAATAGAAAACTGTGTAACACTGATCTTGAACTGCGACAGTGGGGATTAAAGCTCTCCCGGTGGCTCTATCGCCGACGGAGCTTGTGCGACGAGAAATAAACAGATCTGCGAAGTGATAATGAATGGGAGAATTGGCTGTTGTCAATTAAGCTACACACAGTAATGTACAATTCAGAGGCAGTACCCCAGCCTGTATAATCTTACTTGTATTCATGTCGGTCAGTGTTAAAAACTCTCGTCACACTCAAATTCACTCACCACCGCATCTCCGGGTAGTTAGAGCTGCTCACGCAGAAATAGCTTTAGTACCGAGAGAAGGGCCAGATTGACGTGTTTCGGGTGCGGGCGCTGAGGTAGGGCTCGATGTTGGGGACCGCCTATGCAGGTAGCAAATCACCGTAATTCCACCGAAAACCAGCACCTCCACGGCGGACAATACAAGCGATACAACAATATTTGCATTGTCTTGGTCTATATCTTGCCAACCTGGATAGCAGAGTGTGCTGTGGATGCAGTCGGCGATATTTCCCCCGGTAGATATCAACCACGCGGCGATGATGACCGATCCTACCCACATAAGTGCGAGGAAAGCACTGTAGGCCATGCTCCGCCGTGAGGAAGGGTTGAATGATAGGATGGATGCCGTCTGGTGCTTGTGGAGCCACACGAGCAGAATGGCGACGACTTGGTACGGGAGGCTGAATGTGAAGGCGAGGATTGCTAGCAGGCCATTCAGATTTCCGTTTCCGAATGGTGCGCCGGAGCGGTTTAGGATTGCACATATCAAGGCGACGGTTGATATAGGAAGTGAAGCGATGGCGAGCACAGGGTAGTAGCGGTGGAATTTTGGTGAGGCGACGAGCGTGCGGACGGAGATGGCATCTGCATTAGCCTCAACGTCCGCTGGGTCAACCACGATCATGGTGGAGGGCGTGGTCAAAGCTCACGAACATGCTAGCAACGAGAGGCGGTGCGCCGCTAAAGGAGCTACAGGTAAATTACGTACTTCATGCTAATTCGGTACGGGAGTTTGGTTTTGGCGGCAGGGATTGATGATTTTTCACACAAACTACACCTCTTTTGCTTACAGTACTTTCGACGATCATACCGGAAAATTACAGGATTTATGAGATCTCCTGCTGCTGAAAGACGCCATTTGTTGACTGGTGGCTTCCACTGCGTCGATTCTGCCTATCACTGGGGTTTAAAACTTTAGATGAGCCAAACCTATTGCACAAGTCGCACTTATATTCCTGTTATTTCTAGTGCCGTCTGTTGGCGCGTCAACCTTGGTCAAGAAATATTGACAACGGATTAAGCGCCCAAGAAGCGCCAGTCGTAGTTCCCAACCGCACTCTGCCTGCGCTTCAAAATTAGCGTGTGCCTATTCCACGAATCGACGTCATGTCTGCGCAGTGCGCATCAACTGCGCATCGTTTTTTAAAAATTCTTCTGTTTCTCTTGGCGGTTGTGGTTATCGTGTTCGGACGGCCTTAATCAGCGTGCGGTGTCAATTCCTCTTTCCGGCTATACCAGCACCGAGACTGTTCACTGATCCGAGGACACAGCCATGGGGAGTATCTTGGTCAACAGTTGTTCTTGCTTGACTCCTCCATCTCTGGCTTCGCTCTCCTAGAAATTCGAAGCCGCTGGCCTTCCTGGAAAAGCGTGTAACGAGAAATTTTTCAGTCGTCAACAGCCAAATTCCGAACCCTTCGCATTTCACTTACAGATTCGACTTGAGCTCCAGGCTCTTCCACCGCGACACACGCTCATTTTTGGTGAAAGTCCAGTTGAAGTTCTTCCGTTCCTGTATTTTAGGGTATTTAGTCAAATGTAAGCAAACTTTTTTTTTCTCCATCAAATTTGGACAATTAGGGATTTGTCCTGCGCGTGTCTCCTCCTCAGACTTCTGAGGGTCGTCATCATTCGAAGCAGCGCGTCAGTGAACACTGCTGGCTTTTATGCAATTCTCCTTGGATTCTCCGCATGTTTCTACACCAAGACACACCGTGCCACGTAATATTCACTCTACAATGAGCTACAAATTTTCTGATACGGTGGGATTGCGCCGTTATGACCGGCGTTCTTGGACATATACTTAATAGTACTTAGGCGCCAAACTCTGTGTGGGTCTCGCTGGCCGTTCCGGAACTCCATATTTTCCCCTCAAATGAACGACCGCTCTGTTCTGTTTCTAGTCGCACCTACTGCTGTCATGTTCCGATACTCTCCAATGTGGCTCCTCCCATTCAAGTGATATTTATAGGAAAACATCTACTGTGCCACCATGGCTGCCACTGGAATGAGTGTGGCGTGCCCAATCCGTAGTATTCTAGACCCTAAATGCGTGAGTGGCGACGCAAATCAATTTCCATTGTCTCAATACAGACTGTGGCTCGGTGTGCGCGCAGTCTCGTGCAATATTCCATCGTTTATCCAATGACTTGTGGCCGAAAGGACCCTAACTTCTGGCCGTGATATAAAAATTGTATTTGCAACGTTGAGTTCTCCCAGTCTTTTATCCTCTTTCGATTTACCCGTACCATTTGTCCGCCGTCACTTCCTGGTACCGACAGTGATGTCTTGCCCTTCCCCGCGTTCTTCAACTCTTGGTGCTTTACCTCCTCCATTTTTACCCATTGACGAAGAAACATTTCGCCAGATCATAGAGGACATACGACGCGCTTTCCAAAGGGCAAAATTCCATCCGTCTGTGGACACTGGTGATAGTTCATTTAGCAGCAATATTTTGGCGGAATTTTGGGATAGTCAAGGAACATTTGACCACGACGACCGAGGTGTTGACAACGAGGACGAATGGGGAGGAAGTGAGGAGGGCGACGATAATAAGGACGAATGGGATGAAAGTGAAGAGGGCGATGACGGCGATTACCACGACGAGAATAGCGAGAACGAAGAGGACGAGGAAGCTGTAGAAGATGTTCGCGAAGAGACCCCCGAAGATCTTGTGATTGCATCGCGCGCCGGTGAAGAAACTGCGATAGACCACGCCCGCCGTCTTTTGCCCAAACCACCAAGTGTCCAGGAGGGACCAATGAGGTCGTATTCTGTCCAGAGCATCTCAGCTACGAAACGCTCGAGAACGATGGATAACGGCGAACACCTCATGTCATAAGGGTCGGGCATGATGCATGATGACTTGAAGACTCCGAAATGGGTGTAATTTGAGCGAGCGTATGTTACTTTTGAGCGGATCTAAAGCACAACATAGTAAGAAATAGGAGGAAGAACTGCATACATATCTCGAACACTTATTGAGAGGACGAGTCGATTATACCTTTGAGTACTCTATAGCGCAGGGCATACCTTCACGATACGTAGCGATATGGGGTTGGCGAGCTGTCGGATTGGGCGAGGGAGCTACTCGTACGGGATATCTGTAATTTCTTCTCCTCGCCATTGTGGCAAGGGTCCATCCTTCACGAAGCAGGCGTCCTTTTTTACTAAGACATCGACCTCAAGAGGAAGGAGCCCTTGTGGTACAAGATTATTTCGCTCGGAGGCCTGAAGATTCAGTGGTAAGAACACGTACCACATCTGACAGTTTTTCTGTTAGGCACCCGCATTCTACGCCCCAAGATACTTCGCCGCTATCTGACTACGTCGCGGCCGGAGCCTTGGATGATTGTGAGGCTGGTAAGAGGATGCTTTGACTAATTGCCAGCTCAGTGCCGAAACACGGAAGTGAAGACTCGAATCCACGTAGGTAGTGCACCTCTCTGAAAGAGAACCTCGCTGTTCTTGTCCGTCGTGTATTCACTTGCGAGGTTCTGATCACACAGCGGTTGGCGACAGTTTGGGATAGCTATCGTGTGACGCTCCAAAATAATGCGAAGGATTTAAGCTTTGCAATGGATGTTAGAGCGATTTAAGGCTCAAGCTGAGCGATAACCTCCAAGTTCGAGACTTCGAGTCGGCTGGCGTCCGCCGTTCGTGGCTGCAACGTGACCTATAAAGAAGCGAGGGCTCAGGGGCCCTCAATCCGAGTGTCGGTTATTTGAAATATGCCAACGGGTGGCTGAAGCAGCTGCACGTCTTGTTCCCTGCCTCCTACCTACCTAATCCGTGCAACTCCTGTCCGCGACATATTTTCAACAAATTGTTTCGGCTGTAACCCACTCACATTCAGATACTGAATAATCACTCTGGCCGAAGCTTGAAGTGGCAATTAATATTCAAGATTCGCACTAAGACCTTGGCGTTGAAGGACTTTCCTAGTACAAGATCGCGCGGCTGAAATGACGGCAAGATATCGAAGAGCTAGAAGTCGTGGTTTAGAGAAAGCCTTAGGTGGATGCTTGTTGTTGCACGAACAGTGATTCTTGTGCGTTTTTCGTTCATCTGAACCAATTCCGGAAGTTTCGCTTCAAAAACAGTTGGTTCATCCTCTTCAAAGAGCCAGGCGATCTACCTTAATGCGCCACAGCAGATATCATACCATGACACCAGCTCAAGATTCTTTATGGCCCTGGCGAGTCACCTCTTTCAGCGAACGACACTTCAGTGAACGACACAGCTCATGGTCTCAGTCTACTCAGCAAATGGTGATCCTATGGTCACTCTTCTCTCTTCTGTACCAATCTTTGTCTTTGGTGGTTCTCAACTGGGTTTGGGGCGCTCAATCATTCTTTGCTGTCGAACGCACTGCGTTGCCAGAAAACCGCTGTTATCTGCCGTCTCTGGCCTTGAAGCTTGATTCTTTGGTGCCTGAGCCCTTGCAGAACCCCGGAAAAAAATCGGTGCCGCCAACCATCATCTACATTTGGTGTTTCCGAAGATCATTGTCATCATCTGGAGGCATATAGACTCTTCGTGTCTGCCTTACGCTCAATTCTGGAGCTCAGGGACGCAAGAGGGTATCTGTCGACTCTTGTTGTTCAATCAACCAAGACTGGAGCAGAAGGTTGCCATTACAGTCGCACAAAGGGAGGAAACAACAAATGAATTTACAGCATCTTGTAATCCTCAGTGCGCCCATTGTGACTGTGACACTTGTGACTATAACGTTGAAGAGGACGACGCAGATACGAAGGCTTGACTGAGCGGAGACGGAACCTGAGGATAATGTATCGTGAAAGATTGCAAGGCGTCCACTTTGTGTCTCTGAATGTATAGTTGCCCAAAATGTCGACGGTCGTAGTCTCGGCTGTGTGATTGACTTGTCACTTGAGGGTGCCAGATCATGTAGCAACACCAGCGTCTTGACTTGAATCTGGGAGGATGTCGGAAGTCTAGAACACTGTTACAGCTCGCTGAAAAAAACCATTCGGGCCTTGACCTAAAGAAATGGAATTAATTGGTTGAGAATACGGGAAATTGACGCAGCACTAGCTTCTGGAAAAGTCGCCACCCCCCTTCATCGAAAGGTACCGCTGGCTTTCTTTTGGTCTTGCGTAGCAGTTGACAGCTGAAATAATTCTAGGAAAAAGACGTTGTGAAAGACGAAGAAATACTCGGTTCTGCGGGCTGACGTAGGTGGGTGGATAAGGTGTATCTGCGTTGACAAATGACCTGTTCTTTATATGAGGGCCAATGGTTCCGTTTATTCCTGATGACGGCCCACCTTTCATGCCCACATTTTAGGCCTTCCAACTCTCTACAGCCTGGCCACATCACACGGCGAACTGACTTGACGAACCAGAGTCATGGTTGTCTACTATTTAAAATAATTCAGGAAGGAAACTCATGTCATCAGCAGAGCATTTTCGGAGAGGTCGACCGAGCGCCGTCCGAATTCGGCATATAAAATGCTGCTGTGGTCGTTTGCTTCTTTCAGTCTCTCTTCCTTTCGTGTTTTCACACCCCTTCACCCGCTCTTAGCTTGTTCACTCACGTCGCCAACATTCTGGACCTTACCAGAACATTCCTGACCGTGCAAAGCGTGCTCGGTCTTTCTCTGGTCGCCTTCCTCATCATTTTTACTCTATATCAACATTGTCAATGCGGCAGGCGCCCGCTCCACCGACGATGTCGACTGCCCACCAGACTCGTAATATGATAACGCACCCGAAAACCATAACCGCGCCTGACGGCTCATCCATACCAAGTACCCGCATCGTCCTTCCCAACATCGCTCTACCGTCGCGTCCAAGTTTATACGGCGAATGGGCCTTGTTCCCCAAACCGCCAGTATACAAGGTACGCGACTTTTTGTGTTTCTTTCATGCATCAGTCTGATTTTTCCTCTTCGACGGCTTTGTCTTTGGCAGCCAATAGTGTGCACCTCCTTTGTTTACAGCAACGACGCGTCTGAGGTTCGTGTAGACGCCATCTACACGTTCGCGCACGGGTCTAACTTTCGCCGGTCACCAGCATCAGGCAATCCCTACCGCTGCCGATGGTCTTTCTCTCAGCGACGTTAAATGGGTGAGGTGTATTCTGTCGGTTTGTTGAATTTTTCTTTTCACTATAGTTTGTGTTAAATAACTATCACAATCTGTGGGCGTGAATATTTGAACAGCAATTCTCCGCAAAACTTCGTCGAAGTTTGAACATCGTCGCTATGCGGCCGTCGAACGTCTGCAATGTCCATCACCATTAAATGTTGAAATCATGATTTTCACAACGTGTGTTTAAAGATAAACTCAACATCAAATGCTCGTTAACGACCTGTTAGATGCTCTGTACCTTGCTTTCGTCGTTGTATATTGCTGCTCTTCGCACCCGGGCATGTTCTACCCAGGCTTTTTCTGCGAGATGAGTTGTTCCAGAATCACTTTTGATTCTTGTCATTCTCTTCCCATTGGATTTTTTTTTTTGGATCTTTTCTATTCCCTTTTTTTCCCCATTCATAGTCATACCTCGATGGTGAACTTGTTTTAAACATATGCACTCCCTCAAAGCGTAACTTTCGTCTTGAAAATGTACCATAAACAACTATCACGTTTTACATTGTTTGATTTCTGTCTCCTGCGGATTGTTTCTTACACCTCTTCAGAGTCTTATTTTCAGCTTAGGCTTTGCTTAGGCTTGTCTTTTGTATCTGTTGATCACACATTTTACAAAATTTACTGTAGTGAAGCATTGAAGCCTTCCAATCCCCGTATACAGATAAAGCGCAAGAGATGATCTACCTATAAATGAGCACCTTTTTTATGTGCCGAATTTTATCAGCGTAATACTTGGTGCGCAGGTTGGCAGGGCAGGACAAGTGTTACCTATTCTCGGTGAAATGAGCAAGCATTGTTGCAATATGATCGGATGACTAAAGCACTGGGTTCGGCAGATCCCGAGGACGTTGAACCTGGGTGTCATTCCCAAACAGCCTCCACCAGCACCAGGCCATCTTCACTGTTCACCGGCACCTTTGATTCAGTTCTATACCCATCAACCAACAGAATGTCAACGATTGCGCTAAAAATCGAATTTGGAGGCGGGCTCGAACTTCTTTTTGGTAACCAGCGCTCGCATCGCATCGATATCCCGTCCAGAGTGCCCTCCGATAACGATACCACTGTCAAGGATCTCGAAGAAAAGGAAGCAAAAGCGGTCGATGTCAGCTATCTAGTGCATCACATGCGGGATCATATGTTGAAGGAGCGCGCGGAACTCTTCATGGAAAATGGTACAGTGTGAGTGTACAAACTATCTCTCTGCTCCATGAAAAATTTGCTAGTTAGCTTGATCCGCGCTGATCTACGCTTTTTTATACATGTCTATTATAGACGGCCTGGAATCCTTGTCCTGATCAATGACACCGACTGGGAGCTGGAAGGCGAGGGCGAATACCGGTTGAAGAATGGCGACGAGGTTGTGTTCATCTCGACATTGCACGGGGGCTGATCGAACGGGACATATCCATCCACTTGAAAACTTAACCGGGAACATCTCGATCCTTGGATCTCGACAAGAGTCGTCCGTCGCATTATTGTGACACTTACAGGAGCGGGCTGGTCCGTCCGAACTTCTTGGGAACCATACGGAAGATATCCAATGTATTCTATCCGAAACGCCACGTTTGCATATATTCTACATACTGCCATCCTCTCCTATATCTTCTAGACGATAGTATCTATGCGAGTGCAATATTGGATTTTCTGGCGAACTTCAACAAAGATAATCGATTGTTCTGATCCTATACCCCAACTGTGCAGGTCATATCTTCATTCAGCACACAGGACTCTCAGAAGCATAAGCGACGGGATCATTCTCAAGTCAAAGTATATCTGGAGTGACCCAATGTCATAAAGCTCGGCTTGCTTTCTGCCCACCAATTGCTCAGCTGTTGCACTGTTGCCGGGAATTCGGGTGTAGCCTCTAGAATTTGCATGATGGCGTGTTTCCCTGCGCCCATTTCGATCCATGCTATCATCGTCTTATCCAAAGCTTTTTCAATCCGGTATCCTCACTGTCATCTGGATCACCTTGACATCGTTTCGGGCTGGTTGTTCTACTAGTACAGCTTTTTGATGTTCCAGGGGTCAAGGTATTTTATCGAGCTTGCTTTGAATGCGACTGAGAATTGACGGCAGGAAGCTTCTTGAACGACATGATCAATGCTCTTGAGTTGTCGCGCTCAATGCTAGTGCTAAGTACGCCATTTAAAGTGCCAAGAATGCATCATCCGATTCGTTATTGAGATATTCCGATGGTGGCTCCACGACGATTTTCCTCTTGGGCCTAGACAAACATATCAGAAACCCAAGGTGAGCGATTCAGATAAAAAATATAATGATACCTTCTGAATATCCTCGACTTTATTTTTGTACTGCAGACGCCTTTTCGCGTTGATCTCATCTTTGGCCCTAGCAATTTCATGATTTCTGGGCGCCTTTGCTACAGTTCGTGGAAATGCATACTTATCGTAGTATCTCTTGCTTTTCGCCCGATTTGCAGCAACTCGAGCCTCTGGAGTGTGGTATATGCGTTTGCGGCCCATGATGGGAGGGAAGAAAGAAATCGTTTGGGGTTCTTTAGTGCCTTCTTCCCCACACCTATAGTTCAATGTATACGGTAGAAATTTCATGGATGAGAACGTCAGCGTGGAAAGGTTAATTCTACACCGATCCGATGTTTAATACATCAAGCATATATATGGATCCATAATGACTGATGTATTCGGTCTATGGATGCGGCGTTCACTTGAGATGCATGAAGCATTAGATGAGATGTCCAAATCTTCGGGATGCGCTGCGTATTTGAGATGTATCGATTCAATAACCACAACTCGAATATCTATATTGTGACGATATAGTGAAACTGGTACATCAAGTGTTATTGGGTTGCTACCGTATCTCATCCATGAAAGTTTACAACACTGCCTGCCACAGGGACCCAACAGTTTATTTATATGTTCTTTTCTATTTGAAAGTATCCAACGTCTAGCGGCTATTCCTGTCGAACGATGCAAATGTAAGGTTCAGTTGATAGGTTCAGAGACAATACAATTCCTCACATTTTCCACACACACACGCGAAATCGGCAACATCACTTTCAACCGTTATATGGAGGGTCCGCGGCATAGTTGAACATTTCCCACTCTGGAGACACGCCCTATACGACTATAAGCACTGAAAAGAACGTTGAATAAAGTACAAATGCGCAGACCTTTTCCACAGTAGGCAACGCAATGGGCTGGGCAATGGCGAACCCAGCAATCACAGAAATAAAAGAGAAGTACAAGAGAAATTTCGTCTGCATTGTGAGGCTGACTGTATGCATAAAATTTGAACTGCTGAAAACCTTATTAAATACTTCGAGAGGGCTCTATACAACTATCCTGGAGGGTTTGTTCGACTATTTTTACCCAGCAATTGGCGCCGGATTGAATGATCATCTGTACATGTCAACGTTCAAACGTTCACCGCTTGTGGCTCTTTCCTGGAGCCTGGGCGTAAGATCTCAGGAGATTTATGGTGGAACCAATTAACACCGCCATTCCCTTGGACTTTAGACCAGAGCAAGACCAGAGATTCCGAACAGTACGATATTGATTTCAGCTTTCTCCGGATCAGTCACATATTTATCTTGCACTTGTCTTGAACTTATCTCATGACCATTGCAAACTTCCAGCGCGTTCGAGCGTGAAATTCAGGGAATTAATTACTTTGGTATAACCCTCTATATGGATCATCTTTCTCTTGTTTTGGAAGCATCTATTTTTCTTTACTATAAGCTGTATATAGCATTCGCCGACCATGCAACGATCGTCGACGGTTTAATCCCACGGTTTTCCGGAAATTTGAATGCGGCTTCGCAGGTTCTTTACTTTTCTGATCTAGCTACACAATTCCATATAGTCAGTCTATGTAGTTTCCTCGAAATTCCAATATGATTCCAGATATGCGACTTACTGATTATTAAAATGCGAGCAGCCCGCCTAAGTCCATGAATACTAAATCATGTGACATACGTATCTATGACGTCGTCCGATCAGAATAAGCGCTCTGACATTTGCTCCCATGTGGCGTCTGGTCAACGTCTAGTGCACTCTCCAGTCATCACGTTTCTCTTCCATATACCATCAAGGATCCATAGGGTATGTTTATACCTAGGAGTTCTTTCCAAATATGCAATACCCATGGAATGACTCCAAGAATTCGAGCAACGGCAATTCGAGCCTTAACACTTCCTGGAGCACGTCGGTTCACGGCACACAGGAACTTAGACGTAAACCACGCACACTTCATAGCAGAGGCCTCGCCAAAGGATAAATGGACAGAAGACGATACTCCAAAGAAGAGCAAACTTGAAGCCTCGTGGGATGATGTAGCGGGTGTTGCGGAAGGAAGAGGTGAGCAGTGAGCATTTTCCAATCTCAGGCTCTTCTTCACCCATATTTATATTCTGGGTGGGCATAGGAAAGCTTTCACCGACGTCGTCTCACCTCTTCAAACTGATATTACCTCTTGGAAATTTCTCTCACTCACCCAACAACGAACGAGGGCATTCTAATGTCAACATTGCTGACCAACCTACACCCGTGGTCTTCCTTTTACACCCCTCGCAGCCACTTTCACACATTGGTCGACTCATCCACGCTGAAATTGGACGCGCTGCATCGCATATTTCATTCCTTAGTGCTCCCGCCGAGGGGAAGGCAGTGCAGTGGTCAGAGTCCACCGATCTTGGTAACTTTATTCGCGCCGCCGCGCGCTCAGCTGAGTTTACGATTGCCATCACGCATGAACACGACCACGGATGGAGGCAGCCGCACGCACGTAACGAAACTGAGGACAACGATGCGGCGGTTACTAAAAATACGCTGCTGAGGGTCGTAGTGCCGACGTTTGCTGACCGTACCCGCTTCATGCAGCGTCGGCTGCGGCTCGTGGGGAGCCTCCTAAACGAGATGGAAAGCCTCAAGGAGCGCTGCGACGCAGAAGCACGGCGCGGCGGGCGCCGCATGGCCCTTGGTGGTCTTGGAATGCTCATCGTATACTGGGGCACCGTTGCGCGCCTAACATTCTGGGACTATGGCTGGTGCGTAGCGGCAAGCTAAGTCTATTTCGAAATCTCACTTCGTCTCAGGGATGTCATGGAGCCGATCACCTACCTCTCCGGACTATCTACCGTCGTCGTTGGGTACCTCTGGTTTCTGTACCAAGGGCGAGAGGTGTCATATAGCTCCGTGCTCGCGCGCAGCATCACCGCGCGGCGCGCGGCGCTCTACAAAACGCGCGGCCTTGACATCGAGCGCTGGTCGGAGCTGATGAGCGAACGCAAGGCGCTGCGGTCAGAAATAGCGCGTATTGCGAGAGATTATGAGGACGACGACGACGACGATATACCTGCGGAGTTCCACGCGAGGGAAGGATATACTGGGAGTAGTGCTAGCAATGCCGCATTGGACGATGAACCAGATGGGGCGGCAGCCCGTGAGAAAGACTCCGATGAGAGTTCAGACGACTCAGAATACCCCGACTACATGGGCGAAGATTCACTGGAGGACGAACAACAGAGAAACAAGAAGAATGAGGCACGCAAGAAGCGTAAAAACGGGTAGAGTTCCGATGTGCGTTATAAATATATTGTGTTAAGGGACATGTATGCTAAAGTAATTGTGCCAATGCTATCACAAATAGAAGAGAAAATTGTTTACGAGCTCAAAGACGTGAAATGCCGATTCGTTTTCGCTGCATCAAGCCTCTGACTGTACAACCTCCTGTTTGTTACCCACCGACTCACGGCCGTTCACTTCGAACTCATGGCCATCGTCATCGGAAAAGTGGTCTTTGGCGTCATAGTACACCTCCTCCTCAGAGGCACTGGCATCGTAGTCGTAATTCAAGTCCGCGAAACATTGGAAGGTGTACAATTGACGCGACTGTATCGGCACTTTGGTCTCGTCGCTGTCGTGGAGCTCTTCTTCGTCTTCTTTCTCACTATCATTCAAATCTACCGAACTTTCAACATCTGAGTCATATTGTGAAGACTCGGAAAGTCCGTCATCTTCGTCCACATATTCATCGGGGGTGTAGTAGGCATCGGGAGACAGGGAGCTAGCAGAGAGCGCCTCGTCCGCTTCGCACGATGCTTCGTACTTCGGGCAGATGAGTGTATTCAAGTCGTGCTGAACCCGTATTTCTCCTTCGGCGGGAGGGCCATTTGTTAAAGTGCAATCTATGTCGAGGATTGCAGACTGTTTGGAAGACATGGCGTTTGCTAGAGGAATCGCTTCAAAACGGACAAGTCGATGCTAGAGGAGGTAATAGAGTGGGCTTTGAAGAAACACCGACTGCACTACTCATTGACTCTTTATACCGCGTCAAGGGCCTTCTGGACAATGCGTTGTGGCCGTTGTGGCCTTGTGGCACGCTGGTGGCATCTGCACAGTGCTCTGCTTGGGCGCGAACCGGCGAAGGCCATCGCGCCACGATCCATTTGCAAAACCATATCATTTGTATATACCAGGTCCCGCACGCAGACGCGCTTCTTCTTGAGTCTACCATGGAATGGAAACAGCATTTTGCTAAGCGTTATCAACCTTATGGCTGACACTCCTGGTACGCTACCCCTATATTGTTTATTTGCTTCCTTGTGGCTCTGTAGATCCTTTGCCCAAATTCAGTAGAAAGGCTGATACTCATCAAAACAAGCGAGGCGAAAGGTATGCAGCAAGCCGCGCATAGGAAATATCATACCGAGCTTTGAACATCCGTCGGAGGCTATATGCAACAATGAAATCTGAAGGAGGGTATTCCGGGAGGGCGCAAATGAAAAGAATGTCGGTGTAGATAGCCCCCACAGCCGCGGAGCGTCCCAGCGTGTAGGCGATGTTCGAGGAATTCGAAATTTTCTTGACAGGTTAGAATTTCTAGTCAAAAAATACTGATGATATCTTTCTGAGAAACCTTGAAGCGAATAACTTTCGTGCTGACCTCATGGCTCCAAGGACAGCAGTCAACTGACCGATATTTACTCTCACCCGACGTCTCTTTGTCCTCGGGCCATTTTGATACCTAGGCTGTAGGTTGATGGAGAAAATTTAGTTGAGATGAACTCAATCTATGCTCTATGCCATAAATCTCTGAGCGGTGATCTTTTCACTTCACCGACGAGATCCCTTCGTCGACCGGATCCTAAACTGCGGTGCAGAATTGGACAACTACATACGACATCCCTTCATTGATGTGAGAAACCCATGTTGGCCGACTCATCACCTCTCAACATAGCTAGAGCGTGGCACTCAATGGCCCATTTTTGCGATATCATGGAGACCACTCAGCGCCCACAGTCAAAGTCAGCTTCCAAAGATAAAAATACATTCTTCCCCACGTCGGTTTAAACCAGGATTTCCAGATAGGTAGAGTTAAGGCAGTAAGAGCGAGGATGCCGGAGGTGTAGTATTATTATATTATGATGCTGCAGTTGAAAAACTGGTAACAGGCCTGGGTTGGATAAGGTTCAATACCCAGAAGGAGATTCGACATATGGAGATTTTATTTTTATTACTTGCGATCCAGCTCACGAAAGTCAGGAAAAGATTTGGAGGGTACGGGCGGCGAGTGTCGACAGATTTCACCATTAAAATGACTGCCATCCCTGCGAAGACATGAGCTTGTCTCGAAGTATTAAATAGGAGCGAAGTTGTATCCCAGGTTGAATGTCATAGACCAAATTCAGTTACCCCGAGCAATGCGGACGGACTTTTTTCTGCTTCTTTCTTTGATTTTTATCGCCTCAGGGTTTTCTTCTGGGAAACCCCTGGAGATACGCACCATAAAGGTTTGCCGCTCCGTATCTCACTCGATGACGGCTAACGCAAGTGCCTACGTAGGGCCAGGAGTCTACGCCAGGCGCTGAGAGGTCAATGATGTTCATCTATCCAGACATCGCCTCGGGCTCTGGCAAATAATAGTGCTTCTACGTACACTTCGTAGGTTTGGTGTAATTTTTTTAATGCACGGGCTCACCGCCATATCACCGCATGCAGGACCACATATTTTCAATGATTTATGTATTTATTATTTGATGAAATATTTTAAATATTTTACAAGTAGATTGAAAGGAAATATGAGGCACAATATTTGGTCCTGAAGCCCTTTCATCGGGCAGCTACCAAATTTTTATCCAAATAATAGAGACAAAGAAATTTGGAAAATATTTGAAATATTTCATCAAAGAACGAGCAAATATTTTCAAGGAAATATTTGGTTGTGCATGCAGTGTATGTATATCAGTATCTTCAAACGTCAAATAAGCACGTAGAAGAGAAAAGAGAGATATGAATAACCCTTCATGTACGTCAGTTTCTTTCAGACGATGATGCGAATTAATATGTTTTGAAATTATTAGAAAGTGAAGCGCAGAGAAGGCGAGCTATGGACTGTACTACTGTATCGAGAATTGTCATAGAAATATATATCACATACTTTTGACTAGGTGCAGCACACGCAAGGAATAGCTATGATCTCTGCCAAAGGTTATACCTGTCGGTTTGTATCAGTATCTTCTGTCGTACAACCGCACTCTGAGCCGCGGTGTCGAGAAACTTCGCCTGAGTGTCGATGAGACTGTCTACTTCCCTTATGTACAAGTCTAGAACGATGCCGTGTGGTTAGATAAAATATTGACCCCTTACGCTATAAAAAACAATTACATACCCCGATGGAGACTCTGGAACTCTGATGTTGTTTGATCTCTGCCCAAAAAAGTACAGTTAGGTTCTGTTCAGAAAATTTAACAGAGACATATACATACCTCTCGTCTACATTCGAGAAATACGCATGATTCAGCATATCATCGATGGTAAAACGGTAGTCAGTGTCCGGGCACAGAAGCTTTATTTCACAATAAGCATTTTTAATTCAACAGCTGCAAGAGCACTCACCCCGAAAAGTAAAGACATCGATTCCGGGTCGAGGACGCAGCTGTCTTGCGGAAGATGCGACCTGGGGTCATCGCCGCTCCAATACCCTTCAACCCAGCGTCTAATATCTATCAATTCAAAAAGCACCTATTTGAAGTGGGTACACGGTAAGCGAAAACAAACGTCTTAAAAAGGTTAGGTTCTTACGTGGTCCTCGAGAGCTTGCGGTTTTCCAGATTGGGTACGCATCGCCAATTCATAGAATACACAACCCAAAGACCAGTAATCCGTGGCGGGGCTTGTCCCTTTGCGGCGTTCAGGCGCTGCATACGCGACCGTAAATACGATGGAGGGGTACACAGCACTGCGCTCTAGAGGGGCGGCAGTGTGACGGACATGGCTCGATCCGAAGTCCATTAGCTTGATATTGCCGATCCGGTCGACCATAACGTTTTCAGGTTTGATGTCGCCGTGAGTTATTCCGATACTGTGGATGGTGGCCAATGCCAGTGCCTATGCATACATAACGATTAATCGTTACCCCGGGAAGCCAAAAAAGATTGAACGTGCAAGTTGAGCCATCACTGCGTGGGCTTCGGCTTTTCCCTCAAGGCGCGGGATGTAATCCCGCAAGTCACACACTGCGAGAGGCTAGAATAGAGGATTTAAGAAACAGAGAGATAATATATACCAGAGAAACATACCATCAGCAAACACCAACGGTTATCGGCAACGTATGTTGCTTCGCATTCCATCAGGAATGCGTACCCCAGCTTGTCAAGTTTAGCGCGTTCTTGAGATATGCGCAAATATGCACTGATTTCAGGCCCGACCGAGCGCTCGATTGACGAGCTTTTCAGCACCCATAGCTTTTGCGAATAATAACCTTGGTGATTGGGGATTTGGCCTTCAATCGCGACGGCCTTGACCGACACATATCGGTTACGCTCTGCTGGAACTTGAAATCTGTGGGCTACCTTAAACGAGAGGCGCGCAGCGCTGTATTCGCCGCCCAGTCCTATCAATAGGTCACAAACGAGCTTGAGAGATGGTTGGCTTGACCACCCGCTCCCCGCACTTTGCACTTCCTCGAGTATGGCCGAACGGCGGGGTTGACGCGCAAGGTCATTCGCAGCTGGAACTTTGACTGAACCGTCTTCGAGGTAACACGAGAACTGATGTTGGAAGGCCGATTCAGGAACAGGGTTTGGAAATGTGTATCCAATCTCGTTACTTTCAGACCCGCTTTCGTGCCAGTCGCTCTCCGAGCCGCTCTCGTCCTCGTCTGTAGTGTCCATAAGCTGGTCATCCTCGTCGGTGTCTTCGAAATCCTCTTCTGACGAGATCTCGCCCAAATCCAAGACGAGCTGATCAGCATTGTCGCACAAGTCCTCGTCTTCGTCGTACTGGCCGCCGTGGACGTAGCGCGCGAGCTCTTCTTCCGACTCCTCCTTGTAATCGCAGTCCGAGGAACCTTGGTCTTGCTCGAATTCACTAAGCGGAGAACTGCCAGAGGACTGCGAGCTGTTGCTCGCAGCACGCATTTTCGCAACAAAGCGATCCAATGCGGCCAGAATGCGCATGGTCTGCTGCTCAGAAGGTGGACTAGATGGGGCGCAGCCGGTGTCGAACGACAAAGGTGGGGTGGATAACATTTATGTCTGCGAAGGGTATGTCGAAGCTGGGGGTTACTGAGGTAAGGGGAAAGTCGAGTGAACGCATAGAAAGTAGTCGGGCCTTTATTCTACGCCCAGGGATCAGGAATTCACACCCTCCGCCCATTCGAGATGCGATTTAACAATGCAATTTAGGAGTGTTGAATGTCGCTTACTGCATCTGGAAAGTGAGCGAGCCACCCTTTCACTTATCGGAACTCCAATAATACACGGGATCCATTGTCGATGTGGCTCGACACAAAGAATCAGATCTCAGAGCTTCGCCGGAATGGGTCCGGACCAGATTTCAACGAGACAATGGATGCAAAGATATGTACTGGCGATTCGGTCGTCCGACGCCCCCAAGGTCTTTGTTGATCGCGTACGTTTTTCTCGTAGATTCATTCCCCAGATGCAGTCTAGTAGCGACAGTCATCCTAAGTATGTGCTTCAAGGAGCCTGTGGGAGACACAGCCGACGAAGACCTGGTGTAGCGAGGCAGCAAGAATCAGAATACTAAACGTTTGCCACAGGTGATAAATGAGATTGAGGACGTGAAGGCGTGATGCAAAAATAGAATCAAAGCGCGATCGGCAAAACGTCCGTGGGCAGCCTGCTTGACTGTACGCCGGCCGGAAGAGACGATAGCCTAAGAGTATGTTCCATTGTCAAGTCTTCAATCTAGAGGAGTAGAGTTGTGTGCAGGGCCGAACATTGCACATAATATCTAATGGACTAGATCACCACTGTGAAGATAGACAAAAGAAATTGAAATCAATTCACTATGTGGCACGATGAACGCTTGTGTTCATTTCAAGATGCCCTTCTCGACGGAAATTTTGTGGTATGCTTGATTTGAGTCCGCACTGCGCAGGCCTAAGGACTGCGGTGGATAACGTAATCCCGGGCATCCACGCAATCCATTTTGAATTACCGTATCCGGATGGATGTGGATACCA